>BQNB010014803.1:0-74408 GCA_026074375.1 Tanacetum coccineum | reverse complement strand
AGCTAGGAGGAGATGGTTACTAAATTTCTATCTAAATACGTTCCTCCCTTAATGGTTACAAAATTAAGAAATGATATCAGTAACTTTCGATAGCTTCCTGACGAATATTTATTCGATGCTTGGGAACGTTACAAGTTGTGGATTGATCGGTGTCCTAATCATAATATGTTACCCGTCACTCAACTAGATACATTCTATACCGGGTTAACTTTAAGACACCGGGATACAATCAACGCTGCTGCTGGAGGTACCATTATGAAAAGGCAACCTGAAGAGTGTTATGATTTAATCGAAAATATAACCGCTCACCACAATGACTGGGATACCTCAGCTCAAAAGGGCGAGTCATCTAGATTGATCACTTCTTCATCTCCTGAGATAGAAGCTCTTACTCACTAAATTTCCGAAATGAACAAAAATTTTCTAAGAATGAGCCAATCCAATCAGCAAGTTAATGTTGTTAATCCAAGTTGCAAGACTTGTGGTGGTCCACATCATTATTTTGAGTGTCAAGCCACCGCTGGCTTCACTTAAGGGGAGGTATATGCTGCTACGAGAAACTATAATATAGGAGGTAACTCTTACCAACCTCAAAGGAACCGTAATCTCTTAAGCTATCGTTCCAGCAATTATCTTGGGCCACCCGGTTTCAATCAAGCAAATAATTCCAATCAGAATAACCAAAACTTTCATAACATGAATGTTGGGATTAAAAGCCTCTTGATGCTGTTTGGAAGTTACTACTGCTAAGTAGAAGTTAAGACTGTTAAGGTATTAGTTACTGCTGCTAAGTATAAATTAGTGCTGTTAGTAATCTTAATGAAAAATATGCTAAGTAGTTAGTACCGCTAGTGTAAGTTACTACTGCTAATGTATATTAGTACTTCTAGTTACTACTGCTAGTATATGTTAATACTGCTAGTGTAACTTAGTACTGCTAATAAAGATTGAATAAAACTTTCTAAGTAGTTAATGCTGCTTATAGACAGTTAGTGCTGCTGGTATAAAAGTTACTATTTGTTGGTGTTAAAGTTACAACTGCTTAAATATTACAACTGCTGGAAGAGTTTATGATGACAGAAAAGAGATCAAAGACTTATTAAAGAAAAGATAAAGATTGCTTATGTGATAAGTATGAGATATTTTTGTAAAAGATACATATAAGTTATTTGTTTAGAAGATCATGATAACTTAGGAAAATATTGTAAGCTGGTTAGGACTCCTTGGTGTATAAAAAGAGGTCCTAGGGCATAGAGTTAGATATCCTATAATCTTTTGATATCAATTAGCTTCAAGGTTTTGTAACCCTAACACTATTAAGAGTGTTCGTATTATATTGAGGCTAAAAGTTTGGTAAACTGTGTGTTATTGATCTTATATGTGGAAAACGTAGAGGGGGGTGAATACGTTTCCGATTAAAATTTAAAACTTTCGTATCAAATATCCGAACAATCGCGACTTATTATGAAAAGTATCGATTATAGTCTATGACTATATGTAAAATGGAAAGCATATATAAAGCAAGTTGTCACAACACAATCATAAACATCTAGCCACAACATAAACATAATTAACGAGTAAAGAGATAGTGATATGTAAAAGAGAAAGCAAACCGAACGCGATGATTTATAGTGGTTCGGTCACGGAGCTCCTCTCCGCCCTACTCCACTCCCCGAGTACCCAACTCGAGAGTTACTTCACTAGATCAACAAACTCCCTTCTCGGCGGAGAAAACCTTACACAACTTCGCTTACACTTTATCCGGTACAAAGCTAAATACCGAGTCCTAACAAAGGTAGAACCAACCCATCGTCGCTTACACTTTATCCGGTACTAAGCTAAATACCGAGTCCTAAACACCGGGAGAACCAACCCATCGTCGCTTATACTTTATCCGGTACAAAGCTAAATACCGGGTTCTTACACAAAGGGTAGAACCAACCCAAAACCCCGTTATGTTTTATGGCCCAACATAACAAACCTTGTGTTTTATGGCACAAACACATAAACCATCTAGTCTAAATCAAATGATACAAAGAGATGATACAAATGAGTATAGAATGATGATCCACGACAAGTGTGTCTAATGGATATGAATGCCTAATCTAAATTAACTTCCATTGATGAGAAGCCTTTAAATGGATGTAGATGATGAGATCTCCAATCTTGTAGATCTTCATATGGGTATGTTTGGTGGTGGATGGAAATGGCAAGATCTTCAAGGCTTGCTTTGGTTGGATCATCATAAGAGTATGCTTACAACAAGATGAATGTTAGAAACATTATGATTGCATGAGAATGAGGGTGTTTAATGACTATTTCTACTGATCTAAATGAATGAGAAATGCAGAGAAAATGTGTGTGAAAGGTGTGCTCAAATGGTGATTAATAGCTTGGTATTTATAAGCTAAAAATCCATTGTAGCCCGGTTTCGCCGGTGCTATTAAAGAAGGGAACCGGCAGCCAAAAACAAGGGCATCGGCCTATAGTAATACAATCTAAGTTTAGATTTGAAAAATCTTGAAAGATCATATGTAATCTTGGTGGGTTTTATCTAGATTTGCTAAGATATTTAAAGATATGGTGATGTCATGGATGAGGTAAATATTACAAGCATTTTCCTTTTAAAGAAATGTGTTTAAGTAAAATATGTATATACTTAAAAAGTAAGTTACTTGTGTTTAAAAATATGCAAAGTGTGAAATGAGGTTTGATCATAATGCAACATAACAAACATGTACGAACCTGTGTTGTAACATACGAGGATACGAGACGTCGATAGATGTTGATGTATGTTGAGACGAAATATGATTACGAGTAACTTGTACATTTAACGATATGTATTACAAGTCACAATTTTGTCATTATCAAAACAAACGAGAATGTGTAGATTAAATACCGTAATATTTGCACTAACAATCTCCCCCTTTTTGATGATGACAAAATATGTAAACGTAATATATAGTAAATGTAAAAGTTACTTGTATCCCCATAATACCTTTTACATTACCTTCTCTGTTTACACTCTTCTCCCCCTTTTGTCGAAACAAAAAGGGTGTGTCCTTAGAGTTTAACTTCATTTCTCCCCGAAAAGGCTAGTTTGCATCATCCCTTTTGAAGTTAAATAGTCTACTCTAACCCCTTATGTTGCTGCATCTCTAGGTAAATGTCCTTGGTCTATAGTGGATCCACGGATCAAATTAGAAAGTATATACAACAGCTTAAACCAACCTAAATGGTTAGTTTCGTGCAACATATATAAAAAAATATGAAAACTATATGATGAAGAAAATGACATCTTCCTTTTGGTCCAAACGCAAAGGATTGTCACATAGTAAAAATGATGATGAATACGTGCATGCTCCCCCTTGACGAGTGCTCCCCATTATTCGAGGCGTCAAGATATGATTAAAAAGCTACAAATTAGTACAAAACTATATTCATCCTTGGATGAGTAAAATATATACAACAAAGTGTATATAAGATGGCATGCAATGCAAAATGTCTCGTCGAAGCTCCCCCTTGTTTGAGGGCGTCAAGTATAATCCTACAAAACAAACGATTAGTGCAATAATAGCTTTTGCTCGTAGACAAATATGTCATATACAACGAGTGTATAGACGACCCAATATGATTTCTTGACGAATTCTCCCCCTTGCTCGAGGGTATCAAAATGAACCTACAAAAATAAAAATGAACGATGCAAATTTCATCCTTGGATGAGTAAGCATATACGCACATCTCTGTGGTGAAATTGCTTAGACCTTACAAAAGCTAAATTAATATTGCAAAAAATTGTTCAAGACGATAAGTCTCTATTATATGCACCATGTATATGAGATGAAGCCTAGCGCAAATTAAAATGACAATGAAAAATGTGCAAATTTCGTGTGCGTCATACTGACAAGAATAGCCATAACACACTAAAGTGTAGCGATTTGAACCTACAAAAAGAAAGACATTCATGTGTAGATATTACTTCGTCTTTCTCTAAGGAAGTTCTATATAATAAGAAGTTTAGATATGATATGATACATGATTCTTCTACAAAACCGAATAAGAAATATGCGTGTCACTAAAATGGACTCCTAGAAACTGTAAGCCTAAAATGTAAATCCTTAATACTTATCAACATCAAGGTGGCTTGTATTGATAGCGTTTATTTTTTTTTTTTGGTATGTGAGTGTTTTCAAAGATTTTAAGGACGACTTTAAAAGAATGAGACGCATTTTCAAACAACGAAATTTACTTGGTTTTTTGACAACATAGGCACATGTGCTTAGATTTAGGATTGTGGTTATGGTAATATAATAGTTTCATGGACAGATTGCATCTGTTAAGACAATAGAATCGGGTGAAGACACAACGTTATTGATAGTTTCAAGAAGGTTCGTCTTCTACTCACCTTACACTTGTTGGTTGATGAGGCAATTGTTGGTGATAGGACAAGTTACTTTTGTGAGTAGTTAAATATGCAGGCGGTAATGTGGTTGATTACAATTGCAGACAACTAAGCAATGTATGCTATAAAGTAATGAAATATGGTTATGCAAGTATGAGCATGTCAATAAAATACAGACTTAAAAGCATTTGAATGTCCCGGGATTCACTTTTGAGCACAATTTAACTTGATAAAGATATTGATATTTATTGATCTACACAAATCCAAACGAGTTAGTACAAGATAAAAGCAAAAATATCATTTCACAACATGATAGTTCAAATATTTAAGCCAACAAATACGAATGAAACGTGTTCAAGTATTATTACACGAAAGACTTAACAGTAAACACATAGATAGTCTTAAATACAAAACATGTTTGACAAATAGACCACACAAAACAGGAGTACTCTTAATCTAGGCGAAAAGGAACATAATGTTTGCATACTAGCTTAAAAAAGTCATAGTATGCGTTCGAAACTAATAGATAGATTCTATGATTTTCACAGAAGGAACTTAAGGAACAGCTAGATACAGTCAAAACCAACTATTGGGCAACTCTTAATAAAGTATAAATATACCTAATTAAAGTGGTTGACAAATAAAGTAAACTGCACCCTAACACACACAGAAAATAAAATCAAACGGCAAACGTGCCTTCTGTAGAACCGGCAGCGGCGGTTCCATTGTGCTCAGTGGAACCGCCCATGTAGCACAAGTTTCTCTCAATCTTAAAAATCTAACCTCATGTTTCCAAATGATCTTACATGAACTCTAATTTTCCTCGCAGTTTCATATGATTAAATTGGAGAGGAGTACTTGAGTGCATAAAAGCCATGAAAAGATCTAATGCTAGACTAAATTTTCTATTATACCAAACGCTCCTAATTCGTAAAGGGAGGAATAAAGACAAGAAGCATGAATTTGCATAAAAACCCACTGAAAAGAATAAACTGTTTAATTACCAACGAGCATTCCAAGAATTCCAACATAAACAATATGAGCAAATCCGAATACATTCATACAAGAACATGTTTCAAATTATGCTTTCATACCAAACACAAGATTAATGAGCCATTTAAATGACGCGGAAGATATATGCAGCAAGGAAAAAAAAATAGAGATACAAAGATCTATATAACTTGCATTTGATTTTATTTCTGACCACACGAAGTATCTAATCTTGTTATATTGTTCGTCGCTTGTTGTCGATTTGGATTTTAATTAAACTATAATATGGCTTCAAAGGAAGATCCAGATCTTCACAAGTTATCACCAAAAATACTTTGACATAACATTAAGAGCACAAAGATCAAATAATCATGTAGCAATGTCATATAAGGAACAAGTTGCAAAGATCATACAAACCATCTTTAAGCATGTATAAATTAGACCATCATACAGATAGATTTAAGAAATGCCAACAAGGAACAAGAACCATTAATCATAGACATATCCACATCCAACAAAAATAAAGATCTGTAAAAGAAAATAAAATAAAAGACAAAAAAAAAATAAAAAAGCAAAGTACAAAAAGAAAAATAAAGTATTGTAAAATAAAATGTGTATTGGTTAGATTGAAAATGATATTGGAAAAGTAAGAAAAAAGAAATATGTAGAGTATAATAGTAATTAATAATAGCGATAACGAGAAAAGGAAGAAATTTAGGTTGTCCAAAATACTAGGTTAAATGGATTATGAATAAGGTAGGATTACAACCTGACCGAGGTTAACCGACACCACACCCCTGCGTTGCGTACAACGATGCCTCCGACCACCCCCCTGCCAGCTATCGAGACATCTCGTCCCTTCCGAACCAACTCGCCCAGTGACAACCCCAACCAGAGTTACTCACACGACAAAGCCCACATCCCCCCAAGCCCCTCCGCCCCCCCCCCCACCCCCACTACCACCCCATACCCCACTCACTTCCATCACCTCTCACTCATCCCCCAACCAGTACAACCCGTTACCCTCACCCCCACAGGGGGAGCCAGCAACTCCCCCAGCCCCCGCCCACCTCACTTATCGTTCGGCCCCCCCCCCCCCCCTCACAACCCTCCCACCCCCCCCACCCCTCTGCCCGCATATTCCCTCGCCGCCCCTCCCTCACACACACCTTACAGCTCGGCGAGGGAGGGTCACCAGGGGGGGGGGGGGCTGGGGGGGGTCGCGCGGGGTGGGCGGGGGCTCGTGGCGGACGGGTGTACAGTATTGTGTAATGGAGGGGGCGTCTGGGAAATTGTGTTGTAGTGTCCACCTATGAATAGCAAACATTGTGCAATTAAATCATGCGCTAGCACTGTCATATAAAGGAATCAAGTTTGCAAGATAATACAACCCCAACTTTCCCCTTATAGCATGTACAATCATTCAGTTAACCCATCCAATACAGATCGCGACGATAATACCAGAGCTCCCCAGCGGTTGCCCAAAGACGACACCCCAACAACCGCCTAATCCCGCACATAGAACGCCATACGGGGGGGGGGCGGACCGGGGGGGGGGGGAGGGAGGGGGGGGAAGACGGGGGAGCGGGATGGGAGGGGTATCGTAGGGAGGGGGGGAAGCGGGGACTGGAAGATCGGGTGGAAAATGAGCAACAATATGGGGAGGGGGGGGGGGAGAGGGGGGGGGGGGGTCTGGGGGGTATTGGGGGGGGGGGGGGGGGGGATATTGGGGGGGTTTGGGGGGGGGGGGGTCGGGGGGATGGAGAATAAAATGAATTTCACTATCTAATTTCTTCTCTCTATATAGGTAGGCGAGAGAAAGATTGTATATATATATAAAATTCAAAATTAAAAAAATTTATATTATTTTATCCGATTATTAGTGTAAAAAAATTTTTTTATATTACAAAACATAAAACACAACCGTGTATAGTGGAAGTTGAAAACTTGTTACAGACTAACTATGAAAATCCTCGTTTTCAGAATATGGTTAATGTCCTAAAGATTAATACGTTAACTTACTTTAAGTAAATAAGAAAACAAGAACATAAATATAAGTTTAAATTACATAGCTACAAACAAAACCTGGGCAATTGGTACCAAAATCCACTCAGCAACAAAAAACAATTTAATAGATACAAGAAACAAAAATCACCAAACAAACAAACCCACTATCCCACTGACCCAAACGGTTAAAAATAAAATAAACAACAAACTAATCTACCAAATCCGTAATAACATTTCCCTTGTATCACATCACATAAAAGTGTTAATTGAAACTTTTCAAGTACAGATTAAATAACCCAAACTGCCGAGACAGTCGTGTTAGACTACAATAACAATTATTAGATAAGATAAACAGCCAAAGCAGCAATCAAATTCAAGTCAATACTTATAAATCACGAGAGAAACAATACTATTAAATTGCACAAGTTGAGAAATTCGGAGGAACGATTGGAAGACGAAGTAATCAACATATTCTATTAATTCTTTTAAAAATATATGTTTGTTTGGGGGTCAATTGATCGTAGAGAGAGAGTGTGTTATAATTCCGAATAATATTATTATTACATTATAATAAAGCAATTAAATTCGATAAAAGTAGACCTTCTCTTGATGCAACTCACTGATCGTGGACATGGGGAATCATCTTGTTATTTTGATATGACATACAAGAGTCATTAGAAATACTTCTCAACAAATCTAGACCAAAGACGTCCAACCACCGCGCCACTACAACCGTATAAGATGGGCGGTAGATGTAAATTAATCCGCCCCTCTCACCGATAAGTCAATCCCGTAACTAAAAAATAAAACTAAATAGAAAAGAAATCATCAAAGCGAGCCATATGAGAAAGCACACTTGTAGATCATAACATAACCCGCAAACGTCACCAATATAGCATAGGATTTGACAGCGATGCAGGACAACACTTCACCCTAAGCAACTGACTAGAGATACTGGAAATTAACGACCGAAGACCATTTACAGCAAAAAAACCACCCGCAACTAAAATCCCTGAAATAAAGCAAATCACCCAACCCCAAAAGAACAAGTAACCAGGAAAAACATAGATCATTAACCAGACAGGCTACAGGAAAACCCCTATCAATCCTCGCCACAATTACCACATACCCCCCCCAGCTCCAATTCTCACCTGTTCACCCCCCCACAGGCCGTCACAAAGCTAACTGCATATTCAATTGCAACCCAAATGCTGCGATTTTGGAAGCTGTCGGAATATTCGTTGCGTAAGCTGCAACGTACGAACATCAATTTTTATGTCTACCAGATGGACATCAAAACAACGTTCTTAATAGACCTCTAAAGGAAGAAGTGTACGTCAATCAGCCAGATGGATTTGTAGACCCATATCATCGTGACAAAATCTACCGTCTCAAGAAGGCATTTGTGAGTCCCTTGTTGAATAGATCCTATCATCTAATAAGAAGGAAGAAAGCCAGATGTATAAATAAAAGTAGACTATGTTAAAACAATGATTATGAATACCTAAGATGTGTTAAATAACGGAATACTGTAACACAAGTACTAAGAAGAACAATGAAAAAACTAAATAATAATTTCTATTAATCTGCTTTGAGAAATGACTAACGAAATTATACTAAATGATTGAGCTAGAATTTTGTTAAGAAGATTGAATCACATGGTATACGCGTAACTATGCCACGATGATCCTTTTAATAAGACTAAGGATAATACCTAACCACTTACAAAACGCGTACATAACTTTCCTAAAATATCTCAATTACTTATCCTTTAAACGGGTACTAACTATTTTCCATAAACAGTACTAAATAACTAGTCAGATACTTCACACTTTGGACTCATGGTCAGTACTAACTATCCCACTTATTAACAACAATTTGAATGATTTTACGAATTTAGAAAAATTAATTACCCAACAATCCTCACCATCAAACATTAATGATTAATTGCTTTAAACTAGATCAAATTTCTTTTTTACCATTGCTTCTAATGCATAGCGGATAGAATACTAAACACTTTCACAACAATTCTTGAAATCATGTTCGCCCTACTAATCCTTCTTCATCACACCCACCCGCAGTCACCTTTGTACTTCTCTGTTCTACTACTGCCCATCTCGACATCCTCGGAAAAAGCAAGAGGAGAAACGTTGGAAAACAAAGTATACACAGCAATCATCTTTTCACAACAACATCCCACTAAGTTGGAGCTTTTGTAATTTTCTTGGCTAACTACCACCATTAACGTGTTGTTGTTCCTTTCCATTGCAGTTTCTCTGGGAATTTAACTCGTCTTTTAACAAAACATGGGACAGTTTTTTTTACAGTATGGATTGTTTTGGTAAACTGTCAATCATCTGCAAACGAATTGATTTTCGCTTACCAAATATCCGGTTTGCTTTTGGACTAGCAATGCTTCATTGCCATAACAGGGTGCTCTATTGGAATAATCCATATAGTTTTAGCAAACGATTCAGCTTTCCCCCCGCTATCTGATAGTACCAAACTACCCCGATCCTGATATCTTGGAAAGCCATCTTCTTCACTAATATGCAAGTGAGTTGGAGGAACCCGACATTTTTTTTGGTAAATTTGTCAACCATAAACGGATTGAGAAGTCCTTTAACCAGAAGCAGGGTACGTCTTAGGACTAGCCAATCTTATTGCCTGTAAAGCATGATCGACCCGGGGACCATTAAATTGTGTGGTTTTGACACCACACACCCGATCCTCCTCATCACCCATCAGAGTCTTTCAGGTTTCGAACTCTGCAATTAGCTTTCTTGACAAATCTAGAACAATTCTAAATGGCTATAGTACATCTAATCTTTTCTTCAACTCGCCAACTTTTAATTTTCCAGCAATATGCACACCCTACTTTCATTCTCAAGAGGAAACTTACATCTTATCTCTCTACTAGCATATGAATGCCTAATTCCTCCATGAGTCACTAAAGAGTGTAACCCCTGAAGGACAAGTCACTTCCACCAATCCAACCCACAACACCCCGCACTCATATCTAACCCCCCCCAACATACCACCACATTGAATTCCCCACCGCTCCCCACCCCACTCCCCCCAGTCCACAACACCACCAAGCTCCTTCAGTCAACTCGACCTTATGTAACAGTTACCGTCCCCAAATGCTCACACACCGACATTAAGATCCTCTCTAACCAAATGAGAACGCCCCCTCCATTCAAGTAACTACAGAAGATCTCTTTTGTCTCATTGGTCTTCTAATCACCCACATTTTTGATAATCTTCATCTGATGTGTTTAGCTTTATCCACGCTGTGGTTTAGTTTCCAAGACACTCAGTTTTCCCGATCTTTGATAGAAACTTCCTTGTCAATATTTCATAATCTACTTTATTTTTTCCTCATCCTGAGCTATTGTTTAAATGTAATCTTCAGCTCTTCGATCCTTCTTTTTATCCACTATCAAATTCAGAATGTTTTTGAATATGACACATCTATACCATGACATAATCTAATTCCACATACCAAGTATTACACTTACATAAACATACATATACATCTTAAAATACCTCTCGTGACAAGCTTCTTTATACTACATCCTTGACTTCTTCTTTCTTAAAGGAATCATTCCTTTTTCACTTCATCTTTTTAATCAGTCTTTCATCTTCAGCAGACCCAAAAGAAAGAGAAATCTGTCATCTGACCTCATTAAAATCCTTCTCATACAAGGGCTATTGATTATTCGTTCAAACTTGTTGGTGTTTCAAAATACAGCTATGCTTGAAGAAATCCTCCCATGCATCTAAGTATGGACAACATTTTGATTTTTAGTTTGATTCTTAGTGAAGTGTTGGTATGTTCCTGATTCATCATGGGATCTATTGTTAGTAAGGAATTTTTCTATTGAGCAGCAATTGTGTACATGGAGAAATATTTGCTTCTGTTTCTTCAGGATTGTGAATTGCTCCTCCATTTTCTTCTTCTTGAGGCTTGCATTCTCTGCAAGCATGCTATCTGCCTCTATACTTTGCCAATTAGTCTCATCATAATTACATAATATGAGCTTCATTGGCGTACTTTTTCTTCAAGATAAAATTTCTTTTTTCTTCTACACCACCTCCCACTCTTCCTTGTATAAACCTTAGCCAGCGTCTTCGAGAACACTTAGCAGAGGCTGTTCCTCGCAACCAAACACCTCAATCGTCCTCCCAACCCAACGCCAAACAGATTCCATATCCTCTTTTATTTTCTTCTTTCCTTTGTCCAATTTGGATCAATTTTTTAGAAGGCTTATACATGACCGCCTCATCACAATATCTCCTACTTCCTCTTAAATACACCCTGAACCGAACGGAATCAGACATCCTTCAACTATACAACCTTTCTTTGCTTTCTACTTCTAGTAAACTGCTTTGGCTGTGACTCATGTTGAGAAAGAACCTAAACTAATGTTTTTCATCATCTCCGAAGATATTGTAGTAGTGGTAATGTTTGAGTATCTTGAGTGGCACTTTTCCATCTTCAGTAAGTATCTACGCAGCTACCTTTTTCTTTGCTCATCATGTAGGCTTTACAAGTTGGCTCGTTGATCCAATCAATATGCCCACCTGTCATACTATCTAAGGACATCCATCAGTACTAACTAATTCATAGTAACATGACATGCAGAACAATTAGTTTCCCCCCCCCCGTCCCCCCCCCCCCGTCTCTCTAGTTCGTAATAACTTTTCGCCTACCAATTACTAAGTACATCTTCTAGAACAAAGTAATATTTTCATCAATCTCCTTCTCTACAACCCATTATACTGGCAAAGTACACAACCCACACACATGCGCCTGTCACCGTTAACCAAAAAGCTACACGATTACACATACCGTCCAAACCATTCCCACTCTTATACACCAGGCACCATAACTGACACCGTTTAATAACCCCGCCAACCTCCTCTAGAAAGGCACCCGACTCTTAGAGCCCACATAGTTTCTTTGAGGGACTCTTATCTTGCCAAACCTTGTCTTCAATGAACATTGTGTGCAAGCCAAGCTCTGTGTCTGATTTTGATATACGAGGTAATAGAGCATGCTTTTAAGCTATATTTGAGTCTGATCTCAAGTGTTGTAATTCCTTGGCGTGAACTGAAACCACTGCACAAAAAGGAGAGACAAAGTAACATATGCCACTGTATGGTGGGAGAGACAAATCAAAACCCTCAATCACTGGAGGAGGGGATTTTATCCACAGTGGAGAGACTGCACCCTCCCACGAATCCACCAACCAATCTGGAAACGTCCACGGGTTCCATAAGTGACGCGTGTGATCCTTACGAGACACTGTATATATACTGTACCTACCTGAGTACACCCACTTAACCAAACCCGCATCATAACCAGATGCGAATATCAGTTGTGAAGTATAGGCACATCAGATGGTCTATACAAGGGTTGAAGTGTTTGAGCACAGCTTGTCTTTTCTGAAGGGTGGACACCCACATCCTTTCTGTGTGTTGTGTGACCACAAAGCATCAAATAAAGGTGGTGACTATCCTTTGAGAAATGATACACCCCCTAAATTTAACCTAAGGAAATCCCCTCCAATTCCAAGTATAGCACGGTCCGAAACCAGGAACCAGATCACATACCGGTACAATTCTTACCCAACGCACTAAATGTAAGAGCAAACACCCCCATCACTCCACAACCCCCTATTTAGCCCAACCCACCAGCAACAGCTCCTACTCCACACCCAATTACACCCGGCCATTCCACCCCACCGCTATACAATAACTCCCCCAAACAACTCTAACACGCGTTACTCAGATATACGTCCCATCCTCTCCGATTCAATAAAACGTCAGCCCAGAGTATAATGATCCACCCCCGCTGACAAAAAGCCCACCTCCCGCTAGCAAACAAGACATCACACCCCTCCCACCCAATGTTTATCCCCCCCCCTCCAACAAGCCCAATAACCCTCCAGTAACCCACCCGGCCAACCACGCCCCCCCACCGTCATGACACTCCGATCCACACTACTCCATCAACTTACTTCGTACAACCCAAACTCCTACCACCCCCACGTCGCACCCACACTATATTAAGTGCATGCTTACACCTCGACTCCCCATGGTCAAGTGCCCTCACCAATTGATTGCCTACCATAGACCCTGCGAATAATATCCAACAAAACTCCAAACTCCATCCTGTCTTGAATCCACCTACATAACCTACGTCCCAGTGACTTAGGCCTGCCCTCTTGGCGGGCCCCCCCAATCCACACCCCTTGATCGTCGTCCATCATTTCATGGCCCCTCTACTCCTCCCCCACCCACCCGACACGTATTCACCCACATATCGATTACCCCGAACCGACAACACACGCACCCTCCCCCAAAAATATCAATCGGTGGCCACCGCTTCACCCTCCCCTCCTATGACGCAGACAGCCATTTGGTACGAGCTAACCTCCTCACAATCTTTCAATGACACCACCTCCATAATAATCTCTCTTCAATCGACCACTTTCCCCCTAATAACCAATCTGCATTTAAACACAGCATCCTTTTCTTGCCTCTTAAGTCTTTCATGTTCATCCAAAAAGACTTGATTCTCCTTATATACTGGCTTCTCATCTATCTTTAAATCAAGATGTTTGTTAGGTGCTTCATCTACATCCTTTTCTGTTGATCTCTTAACTGTTGTAGAATAAGAAGACCATATAGGCAGTACAAAGTAGTCCTGAGCAAATTCATCTTCTTTTTCAGAATCACCTACATCAATATTATCTTTTGTACCTGCATTGTGATTAGCTTCTTGTGGACTTGCATGTTTGTTAGCTTGATTCTCTAATCTCGCCGGTTGATAATTCATTAAATCAGTTAAATAATCAAGATTAAACAGCCAAGTTGGTCCTTTTCCTGTAATATTTGGTTTATTTTCTAAAAAGGTTATGTGTAGGTTTTCCTCAACTCTCATGGTTTCTAAATTGTATACTCTAAAAGCCTTGCTTTGAAGAGAATACCCAACTAGAAACCCTTTATCTGATTTCTCATCAAACTTGCCTAGATTGTCAATGGTATTCAAGATGGTAACATGGCACCCAAAAGGTCTTATGTAGCTTATGATTGGTATTTTACTAGTTACAAGTTCATAAGGTGTCTTATTATGAGGCTTGGTCACTAATACCCTATTAAGAACATAACAAGCGGTACTAACTGCTTCAGCCCAAAAAGTGTTAGGTAAAAATGAATCTGCTAGCATAGTCCTAGCAGCCTCAATAAGGGTCCTGTTCTTTCTATCAGCAACTCCATTTTGTTGTGGAGTTCTGGCATTACTGTATTCCCTCTTGATCCCTTTTGACCCACAAAATTCAATAAAATCCATGTTCTTAAATTCTGTACCATTATCACATCTAATTATTTTAACCTTTTGATTTAATTGGTCTTTATTTGTCTTATAAAGTCCTTAAGGATTCCACTAGTTTCATCCTTAGTTCTTAAGAAGAACACCCAACTAAACCTGCTAAAATCATCAGTGATAACTAGGCAATAAGTCTTATGGTTTAAGCTCCTTACAGATGTAGGTCCAAACAAATCCATATAAAGAAGCTGTAAGGAGTGACTAATAGAGCTCACTAATTTGGACTTACAGGAGGCCTTGTGTTGCTTTCCTTTCTGACAAGCAACATAAGTGTGATCATTTTGAAAAATCTTTGAAGGTAAACCTCTTACAACGTTTCCCGTCACAAGTTTGTTTAAGTTTTTAATGTTAACATGACCCAACCTCCTATGCCATTTGTTAGATTCATCAATTGTGGCATTTGCAATTAAACAAGTTAAACCTCCTGAAGGAACAATGTTCTCTAAATTGAAACTGTACATATTGTTTTGTCTAGGGATTCTAAGTAATACTTGATTTGTCTAGGGATTCTAAGTAATATTGTTTTCTCTAAAATGAAAGCAAATTTAATAGATTGATTATTTATAAAATTCAAAAGACTACAATAAACATGTTGTGAGTCCCAAACTAAACAGATCTTTGCAGCCTGCTAAGGGTGATAGCCAACTTGTATGAATATAGATTGACTATATAGAAACACTGACTATGAATACATATTGACCATAGAGAGCTTTCACTAATTTGTAGACCTTCTAAGGATATTTAGGATCTATAAAACCTGGTGGTTGAGACATATAGACCTCCACATCAATTTTGCCATAAAGGAAGACACTTTTTACATCCATTTGATAGACTATGAAGCCCATGTAAGAGGCAAAAGGTAAAAAGATCCTAATGGCTTCAATCCTGCCCACAGGAGCAAAAACCTCATCATAATCTATCCCTTCCTCTTGCCTATGTCCCTGAGCAACTAACCATGGTTTATTTCTGACCATAACTCCTCTCTCATCCTTCTTATTTCTATAAACCCATTTTGTTCCAATTGCCTTCTTCCCATAAGGCAAATCTACAAGAATCCAAACTTTCTGAATCTTGAACTGCAGCAATTCTTCATGCATAGCATCAACCCAACTTTCATCTTCAAGTGCTTCAGAGATCTTCTTGGGTTCATTTTGAGACAAGAAACAAGCAAATAAACAATGTTGGAAGTCCTTATGATTATTTCTCCTTTGCTTTTGAATATAACTTACAAAAGCATTGGCTCCAAAACTTTTAGACACTTTACTTCTTGTTTGAACTGCTGATTGAGGATCTCCAAGAATGAGATTTGAAGGATGAATAGAGTTAATCCTTGATGTGGGAATAGGACTAACATTCACAATAGTTTCTAAATTTGTGAAGTCAGCCACTACACCCTCATCATCATAAGATGAATTTGTAAAAATACCATTAGTAGGATTTTTATAAATATCCTTAAGTGTAGGTATTTCTGAGTCATCTTGGTCAGGATTGGTTGGATCAGAGAAGGATAGTCCATCATAAGGACTGGCAGTACTAACTGGCATGCTAACAGTATTAACTGTGTTAGTACTGCTAGCTTTAACAGCTCCTGCTTGTAAAAGCAAATCCTTAGTTTCTTGGGCAAATTCCTTCCTGAGAGTTTCAACTGCATCAATAGCATCCTTTTCTTGCCTCTTAAGTCTTTCAAGTTCATCCAAAAAGACTTGATCCTCCTTATCTACTAGCTTCTCATCTGTCTTTAAATCAGTATGTTTGTTAGGTGCTTCATCTGCATCCTTTTCTGTTGAAGAATAAGAAGACCATATAGGCAGTACAAAGTAGTCACCTGTATCAATATTATCTTTTGTACCTACATTGTGATTAGCTTCTTGTAGACCTGCATGTTTGTTAGCTTGATTCTCTGATCTCGCATGTTGATAATTTATTGAATCAGTTAAATAATCAAGATCAAACAGCCAAGTTGGTCCTTTTCCTACAATATTTGGTTTATTTTCTAAAAAGGTTATGTGCAGGTTTTCCTCAACTCTCTTGGTTTCTAAATTGTATACCCTAAAAGCCTTGCTTTGTAGAGAATACCCAACTAGAAACCCTTCATCTGATTTCTCATCAAACTTGCCCAGATGGTCAATGGTATTCAAGATGGTCACATGGCACCCAAAAGGTCTTATGTAGCTTATGATTGGTATTTTACCAGTTACAAGTTCATAAGGTGTCTTATTATGAGGCTTGGTCACTAATACCCTATTAAGAACATAACAAGCAGTACTAACTGCTTCAGCCCAAAAAGTGTTAGGTAAAAATGAATCTGCTAGCATAGTCCTAGCAGCCTCAATAAGGGTCTTGTTCTTTCTTTTAGCAACTCCATTTTGTTGTGGAGTTCTGGCATTACTGTATTCCCTCTTGATCCCTTTTGACCCACAGAATTCAATAAAATCCCTGTTCTTAAATTCTGTACCATTATCACATCTAATTGTTTTAACCTTTTGATTTAATTGGTTCTCTATTTGTCTTATAAAGTCCTTAAGGATTCCACTAGTTTCATCCTTAGTTCTTAAGAAGAACACCCAACTAAACCTGCTAAAATCATCAGTGATAACCAGGCAATAAGTCTTATGGTTTAAGCTCCTTACAGATGTAGGTCCAAACAAATCCATATGAAGAAGCTGTAAGGAGTGACTAATAGAGCTCACTGATTTGGCCTTACAGGAGGCCTTGTGTTGCTTTCCTTTCTGACAAGCAACACAAGTGTGGTCATTTTGAAAAATCTTTGAAGGTAAACCTCTTACAAGGTTTCCCTTCACAAGTTTGTTTAAGTTTTTAAAGTTAACATGACCCAACCTCCTATGCCATTTGTTAGATTCATCAATTGTGGCCTTTGCAATTAAACAAGCTAAACCTCCTGAAGGAACAATGTTCTCTAAATTGAAACTGTACATATTGTTTTGTCTAGGGATTCTAAGTAATACTTGATTTTCATCAGGTAACTTAAATTCAGGAGACAAAACAAGACATTCAGAGTCAGTGGATAAGAAACTTTGTTCTTTTGTCAAATATCTGTGACACATGTGACACAGAAAAGAGATTGAAATGCTGAAGTTCTTTCACAAAGCACACATCCTCAAAATCTAACTTTCCTGTTTTTATTTTACCTTTACCAGTTATGTACCCTTTACTTCCTCCAAAAGCAACAGGGCCACCATTAAAGTCTTGATATGCAGCAAGGTAGGCCTTGTTTCCAGTCATGTGCCTGGAACATCCACTATCAATAATCCCTTTGTGCTTTAAAGCTCTGTGTGGATAATCCTGCACATCAAATAAAAGAGATTAGATTCTCTTAGGGACCCAAGCCTGTTTAGGCTTGAGTCTGCCTAGTGGATCTTTGAAAGTGAAACAATTTCTAAGACTTGATCCACTATTGTATTTGGAGATATTTTGCCAGTAATGTCCTTTTTGTCTCCAATTACAACCTATTGAGGGCTTAACAGTAGTTTCCCATTTTCCCCCAACAGCACTAACTGCATTTACCTTAGCAGTATTAACCTTTTTATATGAAAATTTTGTTCTAAGTGCTGTTGTGTTAATAAAAGACCTTGAAAATGGTGAATGAGTTTTATAAAAAACATTTGCTGGTCTAACTCTATTCACAATAGGCTTAACAGTATTAACTTTCATAGCAGCATTAGTTAGTACTGCCTGTCTGTTCAAATCATGCCTAGCAGTACTAACTTTGTTAGTACCGCTAGCTCTAGTAGTACTAACTTTGTTAGTACCGCTAGCTCTAGCAGTATTAACTGGAATTTTTCCAGTTCTAGTTAGTACTGCTGTAGGAACAAATTGGTTTTTATGATTCACTCTTTGCACATTATTCCAAATTGGTCTAATTTCCCTTTGACTAGACTTCATCCTCATGCTATTAGTTAACTCAGCTTGTTTAGCCATCCTCTTTTCATGGAAATCACAATCTCTAATTAGATGACTAAGACTACCACATACAAAACATGCTCTTGCGGTAAACCCATATCCCAACCCTTTCTTGTCAACTGTAGGATTTTTCTATGTGTGAATTGATTCTTAATAGTTTCTTTAGGAGTTTTTACTTACTTATTAGTACTAGTAAAACTAGGTTGTTCTTGTTCTTTTGTAGGCTGAGGTACATGTTCATCTTCATTATCTGATTCATACTCCTCAATTATAGGAGCATCAGACCTAACCTTAGGTTGATTTACTACTTTGGGTTCATTTACAGTTGGTTCAGGCAAAGATTCATGTGTTTCAACACTACAATCTGATTCACAAGTATCAAAGTCACTGGTTTGGGTTTCAGATTCACTAGGTTGAGACTGATTTGGACCATATGTAAATTGAGAGTAATCTATTTCTACATCAGGTCCAGATGGCATGTAATTCCCTGTCATGGGTGGGGGTACAACATGCATTCCTCCTGCTGTAACAAACCTATCATACAAAGGTTGTTTTTCCAACTCACTTTCCTTATTCAAAAATACACTTTGCAAAACTTCATTTTCATAACTCAAAATGCCATCATATTTATGATCCCTATATCCAAGCCTAAATTTATCATTAGCACTCATTTGGGTATTTAGCAGTTTACCAAGATTTTTAGAAGAGTTGTGCCATTTTTCTACTTTAGCTTTTAAATCTTCTTTTTCTTTTTGAGCTTCTGCCAACAGTTTCTTATGGTATGTTAGGACATCAGTTTTATCATCTAAGTCTATTTTCATAAACCTTATCTTTTCTTCATACCAAAGTTGACCTTGTTGATGAGCAACTAATTGTGCTTCAACTTTCTTTAGACCTTGAGTATATGCCTTTATTTCTATTCTTGCATCACTAAGTTGTTCTCTTTGTGCATCATATAGTTTTTTAAGTTTAGCATAAGTCTCTTTACACTCATTTGAATAGGAAGTTACCTCTGTGTCTGAGCCTGAGCTGTTGCAAGCCATCAAAGTATAATCTTCTTCTTCTTCTGAGTGACTGGTCCAATCTACACCTTCTCCATCAATGGTCACCAATGCTTTAGAGTCTTCCTGCTTACCAGATCTTCTCCTATCCTTATTGACAGAGTTCCGAGCATCTCTCCTCCTACTATCTTGATTTCCCTTAGTTCTACACTCTCTAGAAAAATGGCATGTCTTGTGGCAATTGTAGCATTCGAATTTGGTTTTATCAAAACCAACTGGTTCCTTTGCATCAAATTGTAGCTTTCTACCAGTCTTTTTGTAGAACTTTTTCATTCTCATCGAAATCATGGCCACCTGCCATTTCAAGTCTATTTCTTCTAAGTCAAATTCATCAAGCTATTCCAAGTCCTCATGATCCAATTGAGGGCAACTGGATTGATTTGCAAGTAAGGAGTATGATGAAGTTTGTTCATACTGTGAGTTTTGACCAGAAGTATTGGAAACACTATAAGCGGTACTAACATCATTAGTACTGCTGGTGTTCTTAGAGACAAATGCCACATTTTGTGTGCTAGAGGATGATGCAGTAGGGCCTTTTACATCATTCTCAAAGACTCTTAGATTATTATACAGATCATCAAAGCTGAGACTGTCCACTCCTGGCTTGGTCCTCATGATTAAGGAAACTTGAGACCAGGCAGAAGGTAGAGATCTAAGGAATTTCTGATTTGCATCCTCAGTGGATACACCTGCCCCATGAATCTCTAATTGACTCAGAAGACTTTGGAACCTGTCATAGCCTTTATGTAGCCCTTCTGAGTTTGATACAGAGAATCCTTCAAACTGTTGCTTTAAGATATACTTCTGCATCTTCTTTGATTCGTCATTTCCACCAAATCTGGATTTGATGGCATCCCACATCTCTTTTGCATCAGTCATCTTATGAAATTTAGCAAGATGATCTTCTGGTAAAGCCATAAGCAAAGTGGTCCTAGCTTTTCTTTCTCTTTCTCTGGCTAGGATCTCTTCTGCAGTCCTTGGAGGCAGAACCTTGATTTGACCTTGTGTATCTGTGGTGATTGATACAGGACCATTCCCATTTTGTATAACTTCCCAGATTGGATAGTCTGTATGGGCCAAATAATGTTCCATTTTCATGGCCCATATATCGTATTCTCCCTTTTTGAGAATAGGAAGTTTGATGGTTGATACAGTATGAGGAGTTTGTTGTGTTGGTGTTTGTGATGATGATGGTGGTGGTGGTGGTGGTGGAATTTCATCTTGTGAACCAGACATGATTAGTTTTGTAAGATAGAGATTTATAACTGGTTTTTGTTCTTCTTACTCAGAGTTTCTTACAGGCTCTGATACCACTTGTGAGTCCCAAACTGAACAGATCTTTGCAGCCTGCTAAGGGTGATAGCCAACTTGTATGAATACAGATTGACTATATAGAAACACTGACTATGAATACTGATTGTATATGCGGAATCTACACAATAGTATTAAGAAGAACAATGAATAAACTAAACTTTGATTTCTATTAATCTGCTAAAGTGATTACAGATTACTAACTATGAGATATGATTGTATGAGATGTATATTGAACTGATATCTCCAACTATGCCATAAGGGTTCCTTTTATAGATCAAGGATAAACCCTAATAGACTTACAAAACTCATAAAAGATAATACATATCTTTTCCTATAATATCTCATACATATCTCTTAAACGGTACTAACTATTTTCTACTAACGGTACTAACTAACTGATCAGTACTTAACACTTTGTATTGTCAGTACTAACTATAACTATCGGTACTAAGTATTATCACTAACGGTACTAAGTCAGGAATGAATAATTCCCAACATGAAGTTACGATAGACGATAATCGTACTATGGCTCAATTACTCGAAGCACCTACCGTGGGTT
This sequence comes from Tanacetum coccineum, assembly GCA_026074375.1. Taxonomy (NCBI): domain Eukaryota; kingdom Viridiplantae; phylum Streptophyta; class Magnoliopsida; order Asterales; family Asteraceae; genus Tanacetum; species Tanacetum coccineum. The sequence continues at coordinate 52,758 of BQNB010014803.1, read as the reverse complement.
ACGAGGATGTCATCGTTATGCCTGAGATCACCACGGACAACTTTGATCTTAAGCACAGATTGCTTACCCTCGTTCAAAACAAACAATTTTTCGGACATGACAAAGAAGACCCTCATGCTCACATCCGTTATTTCAACAAGATCACTTCTATGATGAAGTTCCCGAACGTCCCGAGTACGTCTGTAAAGCTTATGCTTTTCCCATTTTCCCTCGAGGGTGCCGCCCAGATTTGGCTTGAAAAAGAACCTACTCGATCGATTCTTACATGGGTTGATCTTGTTTCGAAATTCATCAACAAATTCTTCCCTACTTCCAAAACAATAAATCTTTGAAATGAAATCACGAGATTTCAACAACGATTTGATGAAACATTTTACGAGGTATGAGACCAATTCAATGATCTTCTTTGGGCATGCCCACATCATGGATTTTTGGAGTTACATCAACTCGATACTTTCTATAATGCTTTGAACTCTAATGATCAAGATTCGTTGAATTCCGCCGCGGGTGGTAACTTTTTGGATAAAATGCCCCGTGATTGCCTAAGAATCATCGAGAGCAAATCCAAAGTTCGTAATTCACGTAACAAACCGGTTGTTGCCAAAGTGAGTTCGAGCACTTCCACCCTCGGTATTTCTCCCGATGTTTCCGAACTTAAAGATATGGTGAAATCCTTACTTCTCGATAAGAAAAAACAAACCCAAGCTCCCGCTCCCGTAAAAGCGGTCGAGGAAAGTTGTGTTACTTGTGGTGGTGCTCATTCTTACCGAAATGGTCCCGCCACCGATGGCAACGTTTATCATGACAATATTCAAGAGTATGTTTCCCAAGCCGCCGTAGCTAATTTCAACCAAGGAAATACCAGTTACCGAGCCTCGATTGCTAATCAAATTCGACCTCCCGGTTTTCCTCCCGTTCAAAACCAAGGAAATAACCAAAACCGTTACAACCAAAACCGAGGGACTAATTACAACCAAGGCCAAATTTATCGACCTCCGATTAATCAACCCCCGGTTCACCAAGCTCCACCTTACCAAGCTCCGGCTCCGCAAACACAAGGTGTGACAAAGACCGATTTTGAAAGCTACGTCAAGGCTAATGATGCGGTTATGAGAAACATGCAAGACCAAAACCAAAACTTGCAAAATCAAATGACCAATTTAACGGACATGCTTTCCAAATTCGTGAATTCCAATACCGCTTCTACTTCAGGTTCAGGGACACTCCCTAGTAATACCATTACTAACCCGAAGGTAGATTTGAAGGGTATTACCACCCGAAGCGGTGTTGCTTATCAAGGACCCACGATTCCTACTACTTCTTCTTCTCCTCCTAAAGTAGTGGAACGTGAAACCGAGGTGACAAAGGACACGGTGCTTCCTACTAATAACGGAAGTACCAAAGACGTCCAACCTTCGGTTGTCCAAGATCAACCCCAAGTACCAAATTCTGAGCCCGTTGTTGCTCCCGTTAGTGCTCCGATGCCTAACTTGAAATCGTCGATTCCGTATCCTTCGAGACGTAATGATGAAAGGCGCCGTGAAAAAGCTAACGACCAAATTGAGAAATTCTACGAAATCTTTAAAGATTTGAGTTTCGAAATTAGCCTCACGGATGCTTTGATTCTTATGCCAAAATTTGCCTTGACTTTTAAAGCTTTTATTGGAAACAAAGAAAAATTAAGTGAAATGGCTAGAATGCCTTTAAATGAGCATTGTTCGGTTGTTATCCTCAACAAGTTACCCAAACAACTTGGAGACCCTGACAAATTTCTCATACCGTGTGATTTTCCCAGAATGGATGAGTGTTTAGACTTGGCCGATCTTGGCACTAGCATAAATATTATGCCATTATCCGTATGGAAAAAGCTTTCTCTTCCGGAGCTCACTCCTACTTGTATGACTCTTGAACTTGCAGACCGTTCGATTACCCAACTGATCGGTATCGCCGAAGATGTCTACCTAAAAGTAGGAAAGTTCAAATTCCCGGCCGACTTTGTAGTCGTAGACTTTGATGCCGATCCCCGAGTACCCCTAATTCTTGGGAGATCCTTCTTAAAAACCAGATGTGCTTTGATTGATGTTTACGAAGGCGAATTAACTCTTCGTGTTGGAAAAGAAGCCGTAACATTCAATCTTGACCAAACTTCGAGATACTCCTCTAATTACGATGATATGACGGCGAACCGAATCGACGTCATTGAAATGGCTTGTGAGGAGTATTCTCAAGAAGTTCTCGGTTTCTCTGATGTGATCGCGAGTGGCAATCCCACTCCTTATTATGACCCGATCATTTCTACCTCTTCTCTGACTCTCACTCCCTTCGAGGATAGTGATTTTCTTCTCAAGGAAGTCGATGCTTTCCTCGATCTTGAAGATGATCCAACTTCACCAGAAGTTGATGAATCTTACTATGACCCAGAGGGGGACATTCTTCTTCTTGAATCATTTCTCAATGATGATCCATCATTACCCCCTCCCACTCAAGGAAATTATTTGCCTAAAATTCGAAAAAAACTTAAAGTTTGTGAAGCTAAAACTGATAAATCTTCAATTGATGAACCTCCCGAGGTCGAACTCAAGGACTTACCTCCTCATCTCGAATACGCATTTTTGTAAGGTAACGACAAGTTGCCCGTTATAATTACTAAAGACTTGAGTGTCGAGGAAAAAGCCGCTCTCATAAAGGTTTTGAAGTCACACAAGCGAGCCATCGCTTGGAAACTCTTTGACATCAAGGGTATTAACCCAGAATTTTGTACTCACAAGATTCTAATAGAAGAGGACTACAAACCGGCGGTTCAACAACAAAGATGGGTGAATCCAAAGATCCACGATGTCATCAAAATAAAGGTTGAAAAAAATTCTTGACGCCGGATTAATTTACCCGATCTCGGATAGTCCTTGGGTAAGCCCCGTACATTGCGTACCGAAAAAAGGTGGTTTTACCGTTGTTGAAAATGATGAAAATGAGTTAATCCCTACTCGATTGGTTACGGGTTGGCGTGTATGCATTGACTACCAAAAGTTAAATGAAGCCACCCGTAAAGACCACTTTCCACTACCATTTATGGATCAAATGCTCGAGAGATTAGCGGGAAACGAGTACTATTGTTTTCTCGATGGTTTCTCGGGTTACTTTTAAATTCCCATCGACCCTCATGATCAAGAAAAGACAACATTCATGTGTCCTTACGGAACGTTCGCCTACCGTCGCATGCCTTTTGGCTTATGCAATGCACCGGGCACGTTCCAAAGGTGTATGATGGCTATCTTTCATGATATGATCGAAAAAACGATGGAAGTCTTCATGGATGACTTTTCGGTCTTTGGGAATTCATTCGGAAATTACCTCTCTTGTGTAGACAAGATGCTTCAAAGGTGTGAAGACACCAATCTTTGTCTAAATTGGGAAAAGAGTCATTTTATGGTTAAGGAAGGCATTGTCCTTGGCCATAAGATTTCCAAAAATAGGATTGAGGTTGATAAAGCCAAAGTCGATGTGATTGCTAAGTTACCTCATCCCACCACCGTCAAGGGTGTTCGGAGTTTTCTCGGTCATGCCGGTTTTTACCGACGGTTCATTAAGGATTTTTCAAAAATTTCCCGACCGATGACTCATCTTCTTGAGAAGAATACTCCGTTCATCTTCTCCAATGAATGTATTCAAGCTTTTGAAACGTTAAAGAAAAAACTTACCGAAGCTCCAATCTTGATTGCCCCAGACTGGGACTTACCCTTTGAGCTTATGTGCGATGCAAGCGACTTTGCCAAGTTTGCAGTCTAGGGCCCCCAAAAAAACCGTCATGAAACAAGATATAGGCCTATACATTATGCTATAAAACCATAAATGTGCGGAATCGCATTACACGACGACAGGAAGAAGAAATGCTAGCCGAGGTGTTATACTTCGAAAAATGTCCGGTCCATACTCATCTTAACAAAATGCATAGTGTATACAGATCACTCCGTCCAAAATATCTCTTTGCTTAAAAAAAGATTCCTAGCGAGATTGCTCCGGAGGTTCTCCTCCTCAATAGTTCAAATCAAAGTAAATTGACACAAAATGAGCCGAGATCTCGTGGCCGATCCTCTTTCCCGATTAGAAAAATGATTCGTGTGATAGTACACATATATAAAATAACACAAATGCAAATCTCAACCAATGCTCAAACCAAGGCAAAAGGTCAACATCTACAACAAGAGTTAAATATATATAGAATCAATAATAAAAAGATTCCGGAATATAATATTTCCCTGGTCGAATGTCCCAACGAGGCTGCAATTGAAAGTAATCCCAGGTTTGATGAGAAATTAATGATGGAGAATATATGAATGGAAACACTGATATAATTACAACTAGAAATTAGATTAAATAAAACCTAATGTTAATCTACGGGAAACAAATAAAGGAAATGGAGATCTAAAAACTACGGGAAACAAATTAGTTAAGGGAAATTCCTAACATAAATCTATACTAAAATACGGGGAACAGAATCAGGTATCGGGAAACCTAAATACTAAAAATTAAGAAAATAAATGCTAAATTAAATTAAAAATCAAAATTAAATTCTAATTAACTTAATTTGAAAAATAAAAAAAACTAGAACTAAAACGGAGGTCGTTGAATGCTAACCGAAAAAGAAACGTTAAAAACGCACCGTAAAACGGGTCTAAGACAGAATATTAAGAAAAATTAAACCTATAAATACATGAATATTTTTCCTAACACTAAATGACAAAAGAAAATTTTATAAAAAGAAAATATTTATTTAATTAATTTTTGAATTTTTTATGATTTTTCTAATATTTAATTTAATTAAAAAAATAAACTTTCCTAAAAAATTAAAAAACTAAATTTTTCTTTTATTTTTCAAAAATACTAGATTTAAAAATAAAATTAATTCAAAAAGAATTTTAATTTTTCAACTATTTTTCTATTTTTTATGATTTTTATAAGAAAAAGTAATCACTAAAATCTATTTTAATTGCTAGAAAATACAAATTTAACTGGAAAAATATAGAAAAATGGTTTTAATATGGCTAAAAGGGAGTGCAGATTTAAATAGAAACAAAAGCCCTAAATTTATAACTCAATTGAAACCAAATTTATGTATTAAAACTATAAACCCTAAATTTATAAAACTAAAAACTAAAATATTAAATCTATTTTATTTATTAAGAAAGACAGGGTAGAATTGGTAAGAAAGGAAAGAACAGGGTAGGCGGGGTAACTAGGGAAATTTTACACTATAGAGAAAACGGGTACCCCTTAACTATGAGAAAAATACTAAACAGACCCTAGCTTATTGCTTATTTTTGGCTTATTAAAAATTGAGAATTATCAAAAACTTAAAACTACAAAGTTATAGAACAGCTTATTCCTAACAACTTTAATAAAGGCACTTTGGACTTTTGACAAAAGAATAAGCTGAAAAATAAGCTGTAAGATTGCTGTCACAGAAAGTGGAGGTTTAAAGAGCTTTTTTAGATTTTAGCTTCTAACTAGCTTATTTCTAGGTGAAACTTAAAAACAGAGGATGCTTATTAATGCCTAAGATGTGTTTTAAAGGATTCTAAACTAAATTTAACCTAGAGTTAACAAAATTAGAAAGAAAATTGACATGAGAAAGTGCTAGTTCTAGTGAAACTGTTTTAGAGCTTTTTTCACATAAGCTAGAAAGCTTATTATCAAACTTTATAAGCTGAGATTTTGAAGATAAGCTAACCTAGTTTACTAAAATCAACCTAGATAAAAGGTTTTATAAAACTTCTCAAGAAAATTAGAAAATTCAAAGTGAAAAATGGCAAAAATCATGCTGATATGTTGTGGTTTGCTGATGCAATTGACATGCTGGTGCAATTGGTATTGCACAAAGATGCAGCCTAAATTTTGTGGTTCTAACCCTCTAAACCAACTCACTAGGTACTACTACTCCTATCTTTGCTATACTAGAAAATTATTAAGCTATAAATCTTTAAAAATTGAAACTAACATTCACCTAAAAGCTGCCCTGGTGTAAAAGATGAGTTTTTAAACTCTAAACTATTGAATTTAATAATCTAATTATTAAAACCTTTGTAAAACCTTATAATAAGACTAAACTAAGCTGAATGAAGAGTTTTTACAAGGTGCTTTTGACTTTAAGAGTCAAAGAAAGCCTAATCCAAACACTCCTTTAAGTAAAACTGCCTAAACTAAGTAGCACTTAAATTCTAGTTGAAAGCTTAAACTCCTAAAACCTTTTATCTACACTTACTATAATGAACCTACTTAAGCTAAGTGACCTCTAAAATTACTAGCTTATTAGAAAGATTTAGCTAGTTACTCTATGTAGCTATAAGCACTAAGTGACAGAATTATATAAGAGAGTAAGATTACTTAAACTAAATCTTATGAAAACTAAAAACAGCTAATTACAAGGCTTTAAACAACATTATTTAAGAGAATTAAACAACTTAACTTATACTTGAGATTTTGACAATAGAAATTTCACAAGAACTCTTAACTTTTTATATTAAGAACAGAAATATTACAACATAAAGCTTTTAAATCAACTGACTATAATAATCTTAAAACAAACTTAATTAAATTTTACACTAAAGAAAGGAAAAACAGGGTGTAATATGGTGTGTTCTCTTTTCTTTTATACAAGTCCAAACTCTTCTTTGGTTCTTGGGATGAGTTTGTTGTGAGAGTACAAAGCTTTCCCAAGGCAATCCTAGCCCTCCATTTCTTTTCTATACCATCTCACCATTGAAGGTCTTCGGGTTGTGTGATCTTTGCAAGTGGGAAGGGTTATAGGGGTAATGGGTTGTGGGGAAAGGGTATGGGTGAGCTGGGAAGGTACTTGGGATAGTGGTTTGGAAGTGAAACCGTGGGATGAGGCTGTTTGGTTTTTGGCGGTAAACGGGGAGGGTACGGGGTGGTTGCAGGGGTTTAAACGAAAAGAATGGGGAAGAGGCAAAAATGCCCCCTCTTCTTTCTATCTCTTTTCATTTCATTTAGCCGAAAGTTAGTTATAAATAGGTTTAGAAAGTGACATGTATGGTCCCTGTGGTTTTATAACAAAAGAGTTAAAAGGTTTGGAAAATTGCAAAACTGCCCCTTGTGTTTAAAAAGGGTATAAAAATAGCCATTTGGCAGTTTTGGTCCCTGGATTCTTTTTACCATTATTTTATTATAAAACAACTTTTAAAATTGGCAATTTAGCCCCTAAAGTTTTATAAAAAGAATTGTGGGCTTTTGTTGGGCTTGGGTTTGTGTATTGGGCCCAATTGGGTGTGTGGGCTTGTATTGGGCCCACTGGGTTTGGGTTTTGGGCCCAATAAGGTACAGGCTTATGTTATTGGGCTTTTTCAAGCCCAATAAGGTTATGAAGTGGGTTTTGTGTGTACAATGGCTGAGATTGGCTGTAACTGGGCTAGGATTGGGCCTTCAAAGTCTTCACAGTCTTTGTCAATTGCACACAAATGGGCTGTTGAAATTGATTGAGGGCCCATTTGGTCTTCACAGTCTTCATAGTTATACTATTGGGCTTTCCCGGCCCATCAGATGGGTTAAGATTGCATCCAATAGTATTCTTCAGTTCCGGCTCCGGTTTGACTGCTGATTCTTCTGTATTGACTCTGACTTTGGCATTTTTGGACTTTGGCCTTGATTTTGCACAGTCTTTTCCATTCCATGCTCAGTTTTGTCATTTTGGCTTGGTTTTCTGTCTTTTTGTTGATATCCACTTCCTGCACAATACAAATGCAAAACAAACATATATTTGGCAGTTTTTGTCTGTTTTTGGTCATTTAAGCTCGTTTTTAGAGATAAAAGATATGTGTAATTAAGCACTTATCAATCCCTCCGGCTCTGGCGGGATCATGGGAACAAGTACCTAACCTTACCATCCTTATAACTCTGATAAAGTAATTACAGGGTCGGTCTTTTGGTACAGTTCACCTTGCCATAAACCATTTGAACAATCAACCAAGGTACTTGTGATATAAATATCAAAGCCATTGTACCTTGATTGTTTTTTATTATATTTAGAAACGATCCCCCTCAACACGTGCATCAGTAATCAAAATTGTTTGGCACATAGAGGGAGGAGTAGCTGCTTGAGTCTTAATAGATCACGTTTTTATTAGATTTCATATTAAAATCACATTTTCTCCCCTAATCAAAAATTTTAAACCCTTTGAGATTTAGGATCTCAATCGATTTAAATATGTTAGAGAAATTTGGGAGAAAGTGTGGTCTGATTAAATACAAGCCGATATTGGAGCCTATATATGCTCCCCCTCAATTAGTAAGGGAGTCTGTTAGTGTCGGTTATGATGATTTTATAAATGATTTAGAGTTTAATGAGAAACTCATGAAAAATTCACAACTGACACATAACACTGATAACTTCATAATTATATAATGTACAAAGTTTACAATATAATACACATGATATTGACCTTTTAGATGGAATGACGATATCATTCAGTTCTTTGAAGAAGCATGTAGTCAATATCACGAACACGTCCACCAACAAAGCATTTCAGGTTATGGTAGATCCTTATTGTCTTTAGTCGCCTTACAATAGTCGTAATGAACTCATTGCTCCTTGTCACATCCTTTACCATTTAGAAGCGCATATTCATACCCGGATTGAGTCGCTTGATCTTGAATTCCTTGACTCTGTAATCCAGTGCTTCCAGAATACGTGTCAACGTGACATCACTGAACTTGTATATTTCGTTGAACCGCATGATCTTTCGTTCATTGCTGTTTACCGGGAAGATTACGGCTCGAGGAGACTCAATGATTGTATAATCATGCTTGAACTCATAGCCAGTAGCATCCCATTCTAGTTTAGTGAGGTTCAACTGCGTCTGGTAAATTTCAATGCCAAGTTAAAAGTCTTCAACCCGCTGTCGAATCACTAAATTTTGAGTCTATAGCTTGACAGCAGTAGATAACATCCGTTTGTCTGAACCAGGAAGATGATTGAGATGACCTTGTAGAAGGAGCAAATTCAGGTCTTCAAAGTCACTAGGATACAGGTTCTTGAAGTCTTTTTCAACAATCGTATGTTCTTGGAAATCGGCTCTTCGGAGGACAATTTCGCTCAAGTAGTCATACCCGTATCTTGAGTATGTTTTGATTCTAACGACACTGGGAATCCGCATGTGTGTTCTGACATCTTTTCGACGCGACGAAGAGTCGTCTCTGTCAATATAGAACTTCTGTCGATTAAACCACCAGTGAGAGATTTCATATTTTGCACTTATATCATAGGAACACACATCCTCAATCCACATTTGTTTAGGCACTAGTAGTTCAAGCCCAAAGTCAAAATAACTAGCAGCCTTCATCTTGGAAATTGATAGTGCGGGATTCCTTCCCTTGCTGCCATATCTCAAATACTCCAGGTCTTTATTGAAGAAGAATTGTGGTTGAATAGTGATATGACCTGGAGGACCACCGAGAGGCAGTGGTTGGTTTACATCGACTCTGACTTGATCTCCTTTTGGATTCGTCCAGTCAGTCTGATCTGTGAGCATCTTGTGACACTCCTCTATCTAGAACTGAAGATGAATAACATCTGGGTAGAAAGCTTTAACAACTTCATAAGCCTGCCCTTCAAAATCTGCTTGTGTAAGCATGGTCTTAATCACTTGTCGGCAGTACCATTTTAGGGAAGTCGTCGTGTCTCTAGTCTTGGCAAGTAATGAATTCTCAGCAGGGTGCTCATAGGTTGTGGCCAATGCAGAGGCCCAATTGTTTGCAACATCTGACTTGTTAGAAGAAGAAATGGTCCAAGCAGGTTCAGGAGTCGCTGGTCTTTCCTTTTCAGGTAGTAGTTTCCACCAGTCTTGCCTCGAGTCAGCTTTTGGTAGGTGATTATTCCCGAAGTCTTCATCATCAGACAAATGTACCTCCTCATCAGGGATGGAATCATCTTACATCAGAGAATCAGTAGGAGATAACTCTTGAGCTGTCGTAAAATCAGTTTACTCAAATCTAGTGTCAGATGTAGTCTAAGCCATGGATTATGATGCTAAGGCTGCCGTCTTGGATGAACTTGAAGCTTTACTGCCTTGTTGCTGAGCAGCTCTAGATGTACCAGTAGATAGAGGAGGAGGAGGTGGCAGCAACTAAGAATACCCTGATGCTCCTAAAGTACCTGGAGCACCAAATATGCCTGCTAGAGGAGGTGGTGGTGGCGGCGGTGAAGGTGGAGACCCAGGAGGAGTTCTTGGAACGTCACGTCTCTTTCGTCTCATTTTACGGGCTTCTTCCTGATCAACTAAACGTTGATTAGAATAATCTAACTCCAATGACTTTTACAGGGCTTCATACAAGTCATTGTAAATGTTATGAGCCTTCTTCAAACATCCGTTGTTGAAGAATTTCCTTCATATCAACAGTGGCCAGATCCCTGAAGCGAGCTCGAAGTAGAGATCGCATTGCCCAATCTACTGCGTCAGTGACTATCTCATCAACTGCTTGGCTTACCTTGTGGGGAATATTGAGATTCTCTAAGTTGTATAGCCGGGTCCTATGCTTGTCCAACCTTTCCTCCAGGGCTAAGTTGTTTTGAATCAGATCCACCATATGTTGTTCCAGCTCACCTATGTGACTTACTAAGATTGGATCTGTGGTGCTTTGTCGTGGTTGAGGTGTTGGTGGAATTGATGTTGTTGTTGTGATTATTGAGGTTGTTGCTGTTGATGTTAGGAGTGGAGAGTCGGATTGCATAGTCGTGAGATCAATAATCAGAGTGGTTATTGGGGGAACCGAGGAAGTATCTTGATGAATAGGGACTAAAACCATTGACTAAACCTCTATTTCAGCATTCGTTTTCCCTCATTCTTCTTCATGTGGCTTTTTCATAAAAAACAGATCAGTAAAGCTGAGATCTTTATCAAGGTTTTGGAAAGAGGACATGGTTCCTGTGGAGCTTGCAGGTTCTTCAAGTATCACCTGATCTTCAGTTGGCAGTTTGAGATTCTCCTGAACATTTGGGTATGCAGTTGTGGTAAACTCCTCATCCATTTGCTCAGGTTTCTGCTGAGTTGAAGCATTAGAGGTCCCTAACGCCATGCGTTTAAGGTTTAGTCCAGTATGAACGACATGACTTGTTTGAAGTTGAGACTCTACAGCAATACTAGGGTTTGGTCCAGCCTGGCCTTCTTGATTTCCAACATTAATCTTAGATGCCTCCTCATCAGATTCTGTTTCACTGTTAGTCAGAGTTAGTTCCGCATCTATAGAAGGCGACTCAGCATATGCAGAGGACTCAGTGGGCATAGGAGGGCGCCTCTGAAAGATGAATTGATCTGCAAGGCTCTTCTTCTTTGGAGTCTGAAGGGTGAGTAGATCGTACGCAGCTTGTTCTTCAACAACTTTCTCTTTTCCCTTTCCTTGTACCTCTGGAAGCGGTTTAATTCTCTGTGACTCAGGTTCCCTTATTACCAGCGGACGAGTTGTTCCTTGTGTTTGTGCCCCTTGTTTCATTAGACTTAGCTCCAGAGCCCTTTTAAGGTTTGCATCTTCCTCATTGTAGGCAGGTTCCTCAACCGGAACACCTTCATCACTAGGTTCATCAACCAACTTGAGTGGACTTTTAGGCTTGCGCTTTTTCGTCACTAGTCCACCCTTAGATCTCTTTACTAGTGAGGGTTCATCAGGAGTTTCCTTAACCAGTTTACGTTTCTTTTCTGAGGCCGCTTTTAATGGTTAAGTAGGTGTTGGTTTGAGTTTAGGTGGTTGAGTAGCGGTGGGCTTTGGTGCCTTGTCAGAAGCGGGTTTAGTAGTCTTTGCTGCCTTGGGTTTAGAAACCTTGGTAGCTTTAGACGTCTCTGTTGCTCCTCCTTTCTCGGCTTTGCCACGTTCTTCATCCAGAAATTGTTGATACTTAGCAACATGCTCTTGGTAGTCACTGTAGTATGGTGCTCCTTTAATCTCATCAGTGAGTAGAGCATCAGGTATCGGCATGCCAAATATTTCTCTACCATCCTTTCTAACAAATCTAAGAGTGTTCAGAATGCTTTCCTAGTGTGAGTAGTGAAGAGGAGAACCAGTCCTTGGATGAATGTTGTGCTTGGTTCTCAGGTGATGGATGATCAGTTTGGTGAACCTGACATTTAGAATAAGCAGATAAGCGGTCTTTTTCTTTCCACGTGCAGCCGTAGCAAGATTCTTCCTGCTAGTGAGAAACGTCTGTATGGATTGAACAAACTCTTCCCAAATCCTTTCAGCGTAGTCTATGTTGGAGCGATGAATGATATCCCAAAGTATCTGAAGCACTGGATGCCTTGATCTGTCAAATCCAGCAGTTTTGCCTGTAAGGCACATGTTGATCATAGACAAGATGGCTCTCCATGGTTGATAGAGAGCGTTAACAGACATTGTTGATACGTTCTTAAGAGTGCCGGGGTATCCTAAAGTGTTGACATACTCGATAACAGTATCACTCGATGGTGGAGCCACAAAGGGATTGTTGTCATTGGCTAGAGTGATATTGAGAGCATCTCTGAGAATGTGTTTGTGAAGGTTGAACCATTGCTCATCTAATTGACAGCTGTACAACCCAGTAGATGAGTTAAAGCACATGGTGTCCCAAAACTATTGAATGTAGATAGCTGGAATCGTAGAGGATGCCGTGAAGGCCCTGAAGAAGTTGGTGTTCTTTAGTAAGGCCACATCAACTAGGAAGATCAGATTCCTCTGAGGCTTGTGTACATCGAGTACGCTGTTGCTCTTGCCGATGGGCACCCACTTGCTTAACGGAAATATCTGATCATCTGTTCTGGTAGGTGGTGTGACAACAGGAGCTTGTTACATGGGAATGTTTAAGTCAGCCATTATATCTGCACACATAGATTCAACAGCAGGACATACATACAGATATATGATGTTTGATGGGAGCAATTGCTCAAAGTGATGTCAACCTTGGAATAAGTTGACCCAAAGATATTTGACAAATCGCTAATCCAATCTAATGACAACTCGCTAAATGATTTAAAGAATGATCCTCAAGTCGCTACACCTGACTCACTAAATCATGATATAATAAACACTTAACTCGCTACCAAATTGGAAAATTTTGAAATAGAGGGTTAATTATTATAATAAATAAAACTTTCTTTAACTCGCTAAGAACTAACGAGTTACCTGCACATATTTAAATAATAGAGAATATTCAATTCGCCAATGATAACTCGCTAAAGGCAACTCGCTATGAATATTCTTAATAAAATATTAACTCGCTATTAAATTTATAAAATTTGAAATGGCGAGTTGAATATTTTACCAAAAATATAAATCTTCATCAACTCGCTACAGATTAGCGAGTTGCCTGTTCATGAAAATATAATATTCATAACTCGCTACTAAGCATCAACATTAACTCGCTACAAAGAAAAAGACACTCAACTCGCTACATAGAATCATCATAACTCGCTACATAGCACATATGCAATTCGCTAAGGCTTATAATCACACACAACCAACTAATAAGTTTCAATGAAGCACACGAATAACACTTAGACTACTTTATCAACCTCTTAGCAACATTTAGTAACACCAACCAACAATAAACAACGATTTTGACTACCAATAGTCAACTATATACACGAAAATCATCAAAACTATAGAATGATGCAAGGGGGGAGGCAATTCAGGCACTAACAAGGCATCATTTATACTTTCTTAACACATCCCAACAGTTAGATCATCAAACCAAACATAAACCAAAATTTAGATGATAAACTTAGTCAAAATCATTGATTTATGGCGATTTAATGTGATTAAGGCTATCATGTTTTTGACTAAAGATGTTTACATGACAGAGATAAAAAAACAAGTACCTTAACAAGATAAGCCACAGAAATCGAAAATCAATGAAGCGCTCAACCTAGCGAGTTGCGTGAGATATTTTTGAGAGAGAAAGTTTGACTAGATATTTTGAAGGTTTGACCGAATATAACTCGCTGACACTTATATACCTTAAAAGTTTTACCATTTGGCAGATTTGGTCCTTAACCTTTCTAAGACCTTCTCTTTCAGGTAAAAAGTACTAATAGGTTAGAACAAGTTTCAGAAATAGCACAAATGGACCTTATAGTTATACAAGCCTAGGAAACATTTAGCAAATTGCACATAAGTCCCTAAATTCACAAATTATTAACACATTTGTCTCTTTGAGATAAACTGAATTTAACTCCCCTTCAATTTGTAAACCCGATCATTACAAAACCTTTTCCCAATTAATTATTTGATGAGTAAAATGCCCGTTAGATGTCATAAATTTGAAATCACTCTCCCCCTCAATTAAAGACCTGTTTTCTATTGAAAGAGCTGTAGTCATTGATTGAGTGTCAAATTTTGAAAAATTCAAGTCCAATAAATTTTCAAACAACACTTTTCCACCGCGAGTAACACAAATAATTTTCTGAAGAATCATAGACGAAAAATCATTTGGTTAAAGAAAGAAGACTTCTCTTCTAAATCAAGAAATAATGCACTGAAACGTACATTAAGTCGGAGTTGCATGGATATAAAGTAATCCATGCCCGGGAGAACTTAATCACCCGTTGTCAGGAACAACCGTCTTTTTGGCGACATGCTTTCCTCAATTTGAAAAACGGGTTGCAGTCTGAAATAACTGCAAGCCATAAAGACATGTTTTGAAAAGTTTGAACTTCCGTTCGAGCTTCATTTAAAGACCCGTGTCATTATTGAATGACATTTCTAGGTCCGTAAATGTTATCGATAAACGGAAGACATGTCTTGAAAAACTATTTTTGGTATTTTTTATTTTCTGATTTTTATGGTTTTTGTAGGTTTTATATTTTTGTATTTTCTTTTTAGATTTTAGCTATATACATATTTACATAGGATATAGGAGGACCATCCTTTACTCCTCTTCTCCTTCCTGAAGACGTTTAAGAGTTTTCGGAGACATACTCTTCATACCAAGACGCGGGAGTAGAAATTCGAACCGCTCTCTTGGTAATGCTTTGGTGAATATATCCGCGAGCTGATAATCCGTCGTCATGAAGTACAATTCAACCACACCTTTCTCAACTTGCTCTCTTATAAAATGGTGTCGTATGTCAATGTGCTTAGACCGGGAGTGATGGACATTATTACAGCAGAGAGCAATGGCACTGCGATTATCACAATACAAGGGAATCTTATTAAAGATAAAGTCGTAGTCTGTAAGCTGTGATCTCATCTAAAGTATCTGAGCACAACATCCAGACATGGCAATGTATTCAGCCTCTGTTGTTGAGATCGCAGTGCTCTTCTATTTCTTTGATGACCATCTGACTAGTTTATCTCTAAGAAACTGAGCACTTCCTGACATACTTCTTCGTGTGTCTTGACAACATGCATGGTCCGCATCTACATAGGCCGTTAGTGCCATAGCGGTGTCTTTCGGATACCAAAGACCCCAATTAATGGTTCCTCTAAGATACTGAAAGACCTGTTTAAGTGCTTCAAGGTGCTTTTTGGTAGGCGAAGCCTGATACCTAGCACACATGCATACAGCGAATACAAGGTCGGGTCTGCTGGCAGTGAGATACATTAGGGAGCCAACCATACTATGAAATCGAGTCTCATCAACTAGAATCCCTAAGGGGTCCTCATCCAGTTTAAGTCGATCCACCATGGGTGTATCAACAGGGTCACACAAATCCATCCCAAATTTCTTTAATATTTCAAGAGCAAATTTTGATTGATTAATAAAAATGCCTTCGGGATTTTAAGAAACTTGTAAACCTAAGAAAAAAGACATTTGCCCCATCACTGACATTTGAAATTTAGAACTCATCTCATCGGAAAATATGTTACATGCTTTAGGGTCGGTCGAGGCAAAAATGATATCATCTACATATATTTGAACAAGAAGAATATGTTTGCCTGTTTTCTGAGTGAATAGTGTCAGATCAACTGCACCCTTGGAAAATTTGTTGTCCAGAAGAAATCGTGACAAGGTATCATACCACGCCCAAGGAGCTTGCTTTAAACCGTATAAAGCCTTCTTCAGACAATAAACATATGTCGGATGGTCTGGATCAACGAAACCCTCTCGTTGACTAACATAGACTTCTCCCTTCAATTCGCCATTCAAAAATGCTGTCTTTACATCCATTTGATAGATGGTCGTGTTTTTACTAGCGGCATTGGCGATGAAGATATGAATAGCCTCGATACGTGAAACCGGTGCAAATGACTCCTCAAAATCAATACCCTCCTCTTGTCGATATCCCTTGGCCACCAACCTAGCCTTGTTCTTCAGAACATCACCGTACTCATCAAGTTTAACTTTGTAAATCCACTTGAGAGCAATAATCATGACACAGTCTGGTTAAGGTATTAATTCCCATACTTGAAGTCGATCAAATTCGTAAATCTCATCTTGCATAGCCTGAAACAAGCAATCTTTAGTTATTACAGATTTGAAGTTTTTTGGTTCGACTTTTGACAGTACAGAGTTATACAAGCACCATAAGGCATCGGTTGCCAGTTGTTTTTTGGTGGATACCGGTCGAGAAGGATTGCCAATAATATTATCTAGCGGGTGATTTTTACTCCATTTCTCGAGACGATGAAGTGTTTGAGAGACATAAGGAGATTCTGCTGAACTAAGATCCCCGGATGATGATGCTTCATAACTAGGTTCCAGAGCAAATACGTTTATGAAGGGATGATTGTCAACAGGATCAAAGGGATTGTCTTCCATGAGAGTAGATTCAGCTGCAACGCCTTGATGTAAACTTGGAGATTGTAATGCCGAAGATGATGCTGAATGACTTGGAGAAGGTGCATCTTGATCAATGGTAGTAAATGAAGGTGTACTGGCTGAATTGATTGGGACTAAAACTGCTAGAGCAGGAGAGACTGGTCTTTCAACACGAGGAGGTTCCATGTATTTATCAAACATTGGTTGAAATAAAATCTCCAATTCTTTATTTGTGGGGGGTACATAAGGTGCTGCAGGAACCAGATTTGGTATGAGCCCTGAACTTATTTGTCCAGTCGTCAAAAAAGTAGGAGCGGGTCCTGTATTGAGTTACACAAGAGTCATTTGCTCAGTCAGCTCATCGAATTGAACGTGAATAGTTTCCATAATTCATCGGGTTCTTTTGTTGTAGATTCTATACCCTTTCCTGCTAGGAGCATAACCAACGAATATTCCAATATTAGTTGTTGGTTGTAATTTTCCAATATCTTCGCTGTTATTTGTAGGGTAACAAAGAGCACCAAAGACACGAAAAAAAGTAAGATCATGCTTCTTATCATGCACTAGTTCATATGGGGTTTTGTCGTGACGAGTGTGAATGAGGGATCAGTTTTGGGTGTAACAAGCAGTCGCCACAGCTTCTGCCCATAAAAACATCAGAGCCTTGGAAAATATTAGCATTGTTATAGCGGCCTTTATAAGGGTACAGTTTCGTCTTTCGACAACGCCGTTCTGCTGTGGAGTCCTCGGAACTGTCTTTTGGTAAAAAATGCCGACACGTTCATAATATTCAGTCAAATCTTTATTGACAAATTATGTGCCATTATCGGTACGGACGTATCTGACAGTTTTGTTGAGACCGACTTGTATTTGCTTCAAAAATTTGATGACGACCTCTGGGGTTTCATCTTTCAATCTCAAAAACTTGACCCAAGTAAACCGAGAATAATCATCAATGATGACTAAGATGTATTTCTTCCCATTAATTGTTTGCACTCGAATCGGGCCACATAAATCCATATGAAGGGTATTAAGAACTTCCAAGTTGGTGTTTTTAGGTTTGGGTTTGTGGGTATGCTTTTTGCTCTTTCCTAGTTAACATGCAAAGTAGATATGATCTTTCTTAAACTTCAATCTAGGTAAGCCTCTGACTAAGTCATTTCTTGCAAGGTCATTGATGGTACCAAAGTTTAAGTGGTTTAAACGACGATGCCATTACCATGATTTATTCTTAGAGGCCTTAGACAACAGGCAAATGGGAGAGGACTTCATCATGTCTTCAACCAAGATAGTGTACAAATTAGAGCCGAGAGAACCTTTAATCAATTCAACACCATCCGTATCTCAAACATAACATGAATGTTTCTTAAATGCAACTTCCAGATCAAAGTCGCAAAATTGTCTAACAGAGAACAGATTGTGTCATAGTCCTTCCACATAGTATATCCTGGAGATTACACTATCACAAATTACATAATATCCATAACCCATAATAGCCCCATAGTGGTCATTCTCAAATCTAATTGTCCCGGTAAACTTTTTTACGAAATTCCTAAGCCGTGAGCGATCCCCCAGCCTGAGTCCAAATACCAAAGAACGATCTGTACGACCTGCATTTGAAAACAGACGAAGATGGAGACTTTGGAAAGTTAGATCCCTAATTTTGGTTGGGTTCCTATTGGTTAGCATAAGTAATGGCCTGATTCTCGTTTTGCTTAGCAGGTGCTACTTTGGGTTTAGTGAGCCTAGTTAAAGGGCACTGTTCTCCTAAAGTAAATATTTTGCCCGTGGGTCTCCATTGATGACCAACACTGGTAAGCACTTTGCTTATGAGTTTCCATACTTGCCTAACTTGCTTAGGTTTCCAAACTTGCTTAACTTAGCGCACAACATTATGAATATTATGAGTAGAGTGGGATGCCTTAACAGATTGCAAATAATCAACCACACGCACATCATGATTTACAAAAATTAAACATTTGTTACATGTTTGGCAAACAGATGCAGAATTTAAATTAATTACAGTACGCTTAGAGCTACTACTAGAATCAACACGATTCATGGCTCTTAAATTCGACTTATTTGTCCTAGGGTGTTCTTCTACTTTCTTCTTGTTAACACCTTTAGCTGGCGAGATCCTATTTTTCTTGGTATTGCTCATAGGCTGTGATCCGCTAGCATTGGTGCAACAGTTTACTCCTGTAGAAGGAGGCACAGGGACATTAGTCTTCTGAGTGTTCTGTTGCTTTACATGTTTGTGTGTGTTACTATTTGACGTGTCACATTGTTCATCAAAAATAACTTGCTTTTTCCTAATTAGAGGGGTAGGAGCCTGCTTTTTATCTCGTTGGTTAAAGGCTTTCGGACAAGTGCTAATCGCATATTCTAAGAGTTCCTGAGAGTGTTTAGTGTAACGGCAAGCAAAGACAGTTGATCTATCTAAGGGTCTTTCAACCTTAGCTTCCTCTACTATTTCGCGAAGGGTTTCTACACTTTCCTTAAGATGTTTGAGATAATAAAGATGAACTTCCCTGTTGTTCCTATTGTGAGGGGGAATTGGTTCAACATCTATAGCATACCTACCGGGTGCAAGAACACTTGGTTTTACAGACTCCATAGTGTTGCATTTCAGATTTTCATGTATTTGAGCTTTCAGATTCTCATTTTTAGTTAGCAAGGCCGTTGTCTGTTCTATATGCTTAGCACGCGTGATCTTAATAGAATCATACAATTCCTTGTAATGTTGTTTAACTTTTTCATTCTCTGCCCTAAAAAGCTCATTTTGTTCTTGAAGAACAGAGACTTTTTCAGTTAATTGAGTGATCTGAAAATCTAAGGTCATGAAATCAAGAGTACGGTCTGCTTCACTACGGGTCTCTTTTAATTGAGAGATTTGCGTTCTTAATTTTTTGATGGCGTTGTCCTTTCCTTGAATGGAAGCTTTCATTTTTTTCGATTACAAAGACTGAGTCAAAATCAAGAGTATCTTGAGTGGGTGGAGATGGGTTGTTTCCAAAGCTTTCTTTAAGGTGTTGATACTTTAACTGTAAATTTAAGTAATTAACCTCAAGATTGGAAAAACGTTTTACTAATTCAGTATGATCATCTTTTTAAACCTTATCCCGTAATTTAGAAAGCTCTGCTTCAAGTTCCAGACAACGTGTTTGAACAATTGTGTGGGCTTCATGCATTTCAGTAACTTTAGATACAGTAAGCTCAGAATTCGTTGCAATATAGAACACTTCTATGGACAAGCAATCAATAATTAAATTATCATTTGCAATAAGTAGATTTTTCCACTCAATCTCATTATGCTTCCTATTTACAACATTTTGGTCAACTTCAGCTTTTAACTCCTTAAAAATGTCTTTCATTTCTTTAGTTAACGCCTTTTGGATTCCCTCAAAATGTTCTTTGAGTGTTTTGAAAAATGGAATGACCTCACTGAGATAACATTCCTTGGTTTGTTCAAAACCCCTTTCCCCTTCAGTGAGCCCTGTTGGTGTAATTCTCTTTTTACAGGTTTTCTCAAATTCCGAAAAAAGTTGTATAAGTGCAAAAATATTAATTTTCACTTGACTTTTTGTTAGAAGCACCCTGGGCATACAAGCGTTGCAGGTGTATTTGGTGGATACACCGTCAATGCTTTGATTGGTCTTGAGGCGGTGGTTTGCTTTTTGAGAGCTTCTTCTTTTATCTTTATGAGATCTTGAGACCAAAATATTTGCTCAAGTGTCAATTGCTTCTGTGGTGTGAAGGTCGCTAAATAATTCTTTTTCGAGTAATCAGGTGGTGCAATCTTAACCTTATGATTCACACACTCAGGGTCTTTCATTTTGTCATTCATTTTCCTCCTAGTGATTTCAGCTATCTCTAGGGTATCCTCTGTGTTGTGCACTAAAGACGGGACATGATTGTTTTTGATAATTTCATAACCATTATATAGAGCAGGCTGAACTTGCTTTGCCCGGGTGAGGCATAAAGGGTTCTTGTAGCCAATAGCTACCTTATTTTGTTCATTATAATAGGGCTTTGGTTTACACAACATGTAAACTGTTTGAAGAGACTAGTCTTGTTTGTATAATTTATCCTCGACCTTTTCTTTTAAAGCTTTCATGTCCAAAAATTCTTCAAGGTATTTGTTTTCTTTCTGTTTAAAATCATTTTTCAAAGAAGTAACTTCTTCTACCAGTGAGTTGTTATGGTTGATGGTAGAAGCAAGTTGCATTTTTACAGAATGAAGTTCATTTTTTAAATTTTCTTCCTTAATATTACCGTCAGTGATAACTATTCTTAATTGTTCATCAATCTTTTGTTCTCTTTCCGTTAATTCAAACCTGGCCCGTCTTTCATACAGTTCAACTTCTTCCTTATATGTTACAAGTTCAGCAGTTAATGAATTATCAACTACTGTGTTCTGTGTTGTGTCAGAGACAAATTGGGCATGCGGTTCAAGCATATCTTTAAATATAATCATGTATGCATCATTTGGAACATAAGATACATTACTTTGTACAACCGGCACTGCGTTGTCCTTTACATACTGATCATACGGAATCATATTACTATCACTCGTGTAATCAGCATGTGAATCAACAACGTAGGTTGGTTGTACATCGTCATGCATCTCGTGTTCTTCATGATGTTCACAAGCAGCATCCTAATAGTGATCATGGTCGTGTACCTCAGATAGAATGTTTGAATCATAGGATGAACCAACTTTCTCATAAACAGGATCTGCGGATGATAGATTAGCCATGAACATAGTCTATGCCGTGGGAGCCTCATCAACATCAGAATCAAAAGCATCACAATCATCATATTGAAATACATTATCCACATTAAGTGCTAAGTCCTGAACGGGTTGCACATCCACGTCTTCATCAATAGCGTTGTCTTGTCTACCTGCAAGAAACAATAACTGCTCTTCATCTAATGCCACCCCATTCTCCTAAGCTTGCATCAGCAACATCTTGTCTTTGAAGTATTTGAAGTTCTGTAGACGCATGGGTTGAGTGCAATTCCTTGCTATGTGGCCTATACCGTTGCAGTTGTAGCACTTAATCTGCCTTGCTTGACTTGGATTAGCATTCCCAACTCTGTTCTATGCTCCCCCATAACCAGCTGCACCTCCACCCCGCGCACTGTTCCCCTGGCCTCTATTCTGTCGACCTGAAACATTATGAACCACAACCCTTCCGTCTAGAACTGTAGTTTGGTTTCTTGTATTTGATGAAGTTCTGAGTTGATTTTTTGTTTGAGGTAGGTATGTTTTGTATGATTAGGTGAGTAGGGCAAGTGTGTTGGTTAAATTCTTAATTAAGTTGTTTGTTGAAGAGAGTTCCTAATCAAGTTGAGTGTTGTCAGCAAGGTGTGGTGGAACATATGTGGATGGTGGAGTTGTATATGATTGTTAATAGTGCTGCTAGTGTGAGACATTTGACATCAAAGCAAGTGGATCCACAGTATGTTGAGTGAATTGATCTAGCATCATTTTGTTCTCATTGGCATGTTGCTTCAGATAAGCATACAACTGATCATAGTTAGAGTCCCTCAATCCTCTATCCAATTTCACTGTTGTTACAAATCTACCCCATTCAGGCAACATGTTGTTTACAAACTTAGAGTTCAGCTGCATTCTGGACAAGGTCATCTTGATGTTCCGCATGTCATTGATGAATTTGGCAAACCAGACATAGTAGTCGTGAATGGTTTCTCCCTTGTTCTGACTGAAGTGTTCAAAGTCATCATACAGTTGTGATTCACGGTCCTCTTTTGTTAATTCCGAACCTTCCAGGAGCATCTTCACTTTGTCCCATATGTCCTTTGCATCGGTGTAATGATTGATAAGAGAGTAGATATCTTTTGGCAGCCCTTGAAGTAGGATGTTTGTTGCCCGAATGTCAGCATTATACCTTTCCTTATCTTTAAGTGACAAGTAAGAATAGACTCGTGGTTGTTCTGGACCTAGATATGGGGCACCTTTAGTCCCTTCAGCTAGTGTTTACCGAAATGTCCCCATCTAAAATGGTCCTTCATCAATTGACTTCATAATGTTCACATCATTCTCTTTTCCCCGATAATACAGTCGAATACATTGTTGCCATGATGCAAAGTGAGTCCCGTCAAGCATAGGTGGTCGGGTATCTGAACTGGCACATTGGATGTCTTCCGAAAGATTAGCCATCGTAATAGATTGTGAAATTAGTATGTTGATCGAACAATGATTAGTGATTGTATGTTAAAAGTGGTGATTAATTGTGTGAAATGGTGAATTGTTGTAAAAGTTTGTTAGGATTACAGGTTGAAGAATTTAGTTCAAAAATCCAAGAAGTCAACAACTCGCTGGAAGAGAGTAGACAACTCGCTGGAAGAGAGTAAATTGACATAGTTCCTGTTCACAAGTCGCTAGAAAAATTGTCTTCAATTAACCTATAACTCGCTATGCTTAACTCGCTGGAAGAGAGTAGACAACTCGATGGCCAGAAATTAAATTGACATAGTTCCTGTTCACAAGTCGCTAGAAAAAGATCTTCAAAAATCTGTAACTCGCTATGCTTAACTCGTTAGTATCCAACTCGCTACCTGTAAGTCGCTAGATCCAACTCGCTACCTGTAAGTCGCTAGATCCAACTCGCTACCTGCAAGAGAAGATAACTCGTTGGACTTAACTTGCTACCTGCACAAGACGACAACTCACTGACACTGCACTTACTGACCCACAGCGCACTATTCTGACAACTCGCCAGTATAGTAACTTAACTCGATACCAAGAACTGCGAACAGTGATCTAACTCGCTAGAATGAAAAACTTGGTTTTTCACCTAAAAACACCTAAAAATTACCATTTTGAATGTTTTTTCCTAGTTTCTTTTGCACAACTTGGTACTAGAAGGCTATAGCAACTATAAAAACATGAATTTTAACATCATAAACGTCAAGATCAAAGAAAACCAAGAACAAGACTATAAACCTTCAAAAACCAAACTTTTTATCTAAACTAACCAAGAAAAC
The DNA here is from genome assembly GCA_026074375.1 of Tanacetum coccineum. NCBI lineage: Eukaryota > Viridiplantae > Streptophyta > Magnoliopsida > Asterales > Asteraceae > Tanacetum > Tanacetum coccineum. The sequence goes on along the minus strand of BQNB010014803.1, from coordinate 29,009 downwards.
GCATACACAATCTAGCTAATCATGTAACACCCCTATTTTTACAATATAGCAGCGAAAGCTAATCTGGGGTATTACTTCATAGATACAACAATCATAATCATAGAAAACGACCCAAAAGAGACGTTTATTCAAAAGATATGTTATCATTCATTTCAAATCAGAGTTTTACAAAGGCATGTCCCAAAATCTAGAAACATAAAATGTGAATGATAACAAGTTTTAGCCATCTTAGAGTCCATGCCACTCCATGCCATAAGTTGCTCATTTACCTGAGATAAACATGCATAAAAAGGGTTAACACAAAGATTGAGTGAAATTCACAGGTTTATAATAAAATGGTTGAAATTATGTTGTTATACACCCATAAGTGGTAATAACTGCAATGAGTATAATTATTATAGAAAACAGTATTATTGCCCTAAGCTTATGAATCACATATTTAAACTCAATAGAACCGGGAACCTTTACCAGGAGATATATTAGGAGTCACTACCCTAAGGGATACTTCGATCTACTATCCAAAGAGATATTGGGAGATATTACCCAAAGAGATATTGGGAGATACTACCCAAAGAGATATTTATGTTTTTAGGTTTAATCCCAAGCAAAACCCGAGCCCGAGTCCTAGTTAAATATCCCGCGCGTCACATTAAATGTGTAGGGGTATATATATAGATATTTTTCACTTGGAAAAATATCTATCTCATCACTTCTCATATTTTTTAATAATATCTAAAATATCTTTTCTCTCTTTTTCTCTCATCTCTCTCTAAACAATTATCTCTTTTCTAGTTCTTGGTTCGATCCGTGTTGTGCAATACGAAGTGAAAGTGTAAATCGGGATCCGACACCAGCTTTATCATAAACAGGATCTACGGATGATAGATTAGCCATGAACATAGTCTGTGCCGTGGGAGCCTCATCAACATCAAAATCAAAAGCATCACAGTCATCAGCTTGAAACACATTATCCACATTGAGTGCTAAGTCCTGAACGGGTTGCTTATCCACGTCTTCATCAATGGCGTTGTCTTGTCCACCTGCAAGAAATAATAACTGCTCTTCATCCAATGCCACCCCCATTCTCCTGAGCTTGCATCAGCAACATCTTGTCTTTGAAGTATTCAAAGTTCTGTGGACGCTTGGGTTGAGTGCAATTCCTTGCTATGTGGCCTATATCGTTGCAGTTGTAGCACTTAATCTGCCTTGCTTGACCTGGATTAGCATTCCCAACTCTGTTCTGTGCTCCCCCATAACCAGCTGAACCTCCACCCCGTGCATTGTTCCCCTGACCTCTATTCTGTCGACCCTGAACATTCTGAACCACAACCCTTCCGTCTTGAACTGTAGCTTGGTTTCTTGTATTTGATGAAGTTTTGAGTTGATTGTTTGTTTGAGGTAGGTATGTTTTGTATGATTAGCTGAGTAGGGCAAGTGTGTTGGTTAAATTCTCAATTAAGTTGTCTGTTGAAGAGAGTCCCGAATCAAGTTGAGTGTTGTTAGCAAAGTGTGGTGGAACATATGTGGATGGTGGAGTTGTAGATGATTGTGAATAGTGCTACTGGTGTGAGACATTTGAAATCAAAGCAAGTGGATCCATAGTGTGTTGAGTGAATCGATCCAACATCATTTTGTTCTCATTGGCATGTGCCTCGTGTTGCTTCAGATAAGCATACAACTGATCATAGTTAGAGTCCCTCAATCCTCTGTTCAGTTTTACTGCTGTTACAAATGAACCCCATTCAAGCAACATGTTGTTTATAAACTTGGAGTTTAGCTGCATTCTGGACATGGTCATCTTGATGTTTCGCATGTGATTGATGAGTTTGGCAAACCAAACATAGTAGTCGTGAATGGTTTCTCCTTTGTTCTGACGAAAGTGTTCAAAGTCATCATACAGTTGTGATTCATGGTCCTCTTTTGTTAATTCTGAACCTTTCAGGAGCAGCTTCACATTGTCCCATATGTCTTTTGCATCGGTGTAATGATTGATAATAGAGTAGATATCTTTTGGTAGCCCTTAAAGTAGGATGTTCGTTGCCCGAATGTTAGCATTGTACCTTTCCTTATCTTCAGGTGACAAGTCAAAATAGACTCGTGGTCGTTCTGGACCTAGATGTGGGGCACCTTCAGTCCCTTCAGCTAGTGTTTCCCAAAATGTCCCCATTTGAAATGGTCCTTCATCAATTGACTTCAGATGGTTCACACCATTCTCTTTACGCCGACAATACAGTCAAATACGTTGTTGCCATGATGCAAAGTCAGTCCTATCAAGCATAGGTGGTCGGGTATCTGAACCGGCACATTGGATGTCTTTCGAAATATTAGCCATCGTAATAGATTGTGAAATAAGTAAGTTGATCGAACAATAATTAGTGATTGTATGTTAAAAGTGGTGATTGATTGTGTGAAATGGTGAATTGTTGTAAAAGTTTGTTAGGATTACAGGTTGAAGAATTTAGTTCAAAAATCCAAGAAGTCAACAACTCGCTGGATGTAACTCGCTGGAAGAGAGTAGACAACTCGCTGGCAAGAAAGTAAATTGACAGAGTTCCTGTTCACAAGTCGCTAGAAAAAGATCTTCAAAAACCTGTAACTCGCTATGCTTAACTCGCTAGTATCCAACTCGCTACCTGTAAGTCGCTAGATCCAACTCGCTACCTGTAAGTCGCTAGATCCAACTCGCTACCTGCAAGAGAAGATAACTCGCTGGACTTAACTCGCTACCTGCACAAGACGACAACTCGCTGACACTGTACTTACTGACCCACAGTGTACTATTCTGACAACTCGCCAGTACAGTAACTTAACTCGCTACCAAGAACTGCGAACAGTGATCTAACTCGCTGGAATGAAAAACTTGGTTTTTCACCTAAAAACACCTAAAAATCACCCTTTTGAACGTTTTTGCCTGGTTTCTTTTGCACAACTTGGTACTAGAAGGCTATAGCAACTATAAAAACATGAACTTTAACATCACAAACGTCAAGATCAAAGAAAACCAAGAACAATACTATAAACCTTCAAAAACTAAACTTTTGATCTATACAAACCGCTACGTTGAAATACAAACTTTTACACTTTAAAACACCTAAAAATCACCCTTTTGAACGTTTTGACTTGGATTCTTTTGCACAAATGAGTACTAGAAGGCTATAGCAACTACAAAAACATAAATTTTAACACCATAAACATAAAAATCAATAAAACTCAAGAACAAGAGCTAAGACCTCCTAAAACTCAACTTTTGATCTAAACCAAGCATTAAACGCACACACAAACGATCTAATCATCCCATAAGCTCTGATACCAATTGTAGGATATTGGAAATCGTAACACAATGGAAGATAGATGGATTAGCCAAATATAGAGAGAGAAAGTGAGAGAAAAGCTTTCTAGAGAGAGAAAGTGTAACATGTAAATGAGACTAACCACCTCTTCCAAGGCATGGAAGAGGATTATATAGTAGCTTACAAAATCAGCCATTAGGCTATGGTATGGGCTTACACGTTGGGCTTTATAACCCGGCCTATTACCGCACATTACACATTAAACGTTAAACTACGAGCTACGATAAATTATACATTACACGAGGTGACCAAGTCTTTTTCTAATATCTAACAAAATCTGCAAGCAAAAATGGGCACCACAAAACACAACATGGAGAGAAGCACTCCCCCATACTTATTTATTATTACTACTAAACTGATATATTATTATTACTACTGCTAGGATAAACACGGGTTGCCTCCCGAAAAGCGCTTGTTTATTAACGAGTTACTAGCTTGACTTGTCCTCGAATTTCTTTATCCTTGGGGTGAAAACAAATCAATGATTTAATTTTCAAAGAAGCTTCACTAGAAATGTGACGTTTATCGATCTTGAAATTATCATTAAGTAGATGTGGAGATTTTATCGTGAAAGAGAGAACTCCATTGATAAGGAGGATCCCTGGATCAAAAACTTTGTCCTCATTTTCAGAAGGAAATGAAAGAAAAGTTTCGATCTCAGAAGGATTAGTAAGAAGAAGATCACTGACGAATGATAGTCGTGAGAACTAATTCATACAATGGATGAATTCTAGATCTCTTAAGTAAACTCCTTTGATAATGAGATAATCTCATGATGTGCATAAAACTTTTGTCTTTATTTCTGGAAGGAAATAAGACAAAAAAAATCGATCTCAAGGACAAATTCCTGTAAAAAGTGGAGTCACGATGGGATAAGAGAAGACGTAAATCATTAAGCTCATGAATTTTAAATTCCTTAGTTGATGTTTTAGGTTTTAATTCATTATCTTCTTTAATTTCAGTGAGGTTGACATCTTTATAGATGAGTTTTCAATCAAAAGTCTAGTCAACTCTCTCGGATCGACCTTAATATCGAAGTAAAAATGATCTACTCACTGGTGGAGGAATGATGTTAGCGAGTTCACAAGCAACTCCACATGATGATAATCAGACTACTAACACCGGATTTTATATCACTTAAATCACCTATTGTCAAACTCACGGATAACTAGATCTTCCTCTTCCACGTCTACCAAATACACTCAATTAACTATTCGCAGGTAGGAAGAGTATCAAACGAAAGAACAAAGTAAAATGATTGATATTCAAGAAGACAAGGATCAGAGTGAGAAGTGGTACGAGCAACTACTCTTTTCATCAAAGCAAAATGCTTCATAATCAGGAAGAGAATGATTAGATTTAGAAGTGGTACTGCCACTACTCTTCTCTTCTTGATGACCGATATCAAAGAAAAATGATTTATAATTAGGAAGAGAAAGATCAGAATGAGAAGTGGTAAACTAAACTGCCACTACAATCTACAAGGTTTGATTAATATTACTTCACACTGAGAATCAATAATGTTGAATTACTATTAACGGAATGAACGTTTCAATAAGACTTTGGTGAATTTTTTGAAAAATTTTCTCACATAATCTAAACTCTTCATTCCCTATCCTGCTTGTCAGCTTTCTTGTAGAGATCTATAAGAGCTTTTGTAGTACACAAGAAAGTTCTCCCTAAAAATGATAGGAACTACTCGAAACAGCCTTCAAAATCTACAAGAAGAATCGCCTAGAAAGTTGAATTTTATCAACTTTTACACTAACATTTTTAAGCTATACCCACGGTTATATGACCGATCGGTATAGCCATGGTTTCAACAGAGTCATTCGAGGGGTTTTTAGAGGCCCCTGTCCCCCAGTTTCTCGATAGATCGAAAGAGGCATAAGGTTTATATGCCTTGCTCCAGAATCAGCCTACGGGTTGCAAACCTCAGATCTTGAGGCAAAAATGATGAGAAACTTTCTGGGATCTCCAAGTTTTTCAGGACCTTATTAAGAAGGATAGCAGAGCATTCAACATTTATCAGAGTATTTGCTAACTCTTCTAATTTCTCTTTGTTTTTTAATAAATCTTTTAATAATTTAGAGTATTTTGGAATTTGAGTTAAAGCATCCATAAGACTAATATCAAAACGAAGTTGCTTTAATATTTTCAAAAACTTAGATACTTGAACATCATTTTTATCAGGAAGTTTTGTCTTATCAAGCCTCGAAGGATAATGGATTTTAGGTTGATAAGGGTTGGGCTTAAGATCTTCCTTTGGTTTAGTGGTGACACTAGGTCAATAGCATCTCCAAAATCTCCCTCAGAGGAATCAGCAGAGATGGGAATAGTGGGTGCATCCATAACCTGCACGAGCAAAAGTTTATATAAGTCATCTTTATATGAAACCATGCAAGATGCGTGCAGTATGGATGATAAACGTGATGTAAGATGGTGTATGGTAAAGATGAATATGCACTCATTGCATGAATGGATACGTGACACGGCGAAATGAAATGCCTCATGGCATAAATAAATGATGGTATCGTGTAAGGTAAAGTAATGTTTGATAATGTTTAGGACCTACGAGCTTATAGTACTACCTTGCCTTAAGAAATGTTCTAGTATTTATATAAATAACCCTTATATAAATAATTGTAGATTATGTATGAAAGAATGTAAACACATCTTTGTATATATAAGCAAGACCCTCATGGTAATATACGTACTATAATATAAATACGTATATGAATCATGTAAGCATCTAGTATGACCAACTAATGCAACAAACAGTGTGTGTATGTCCTGTTAAAACCCTTTTGTATGATGCAATGTTTGTAAAACGATTATAGTCTAGGTAAAATGCAACCTAGTTCTCTATAACCTTGGCTCTGATACCAATCTGTAACACCTCCAAAAATGGGTCGCATCGGAATATGTTTCCGGGAGCGTTACTTCATAATACCATTGCACAAGACAAGAGAGAACGAAATCTAACTGTGTCGTTTGAAAAGAAATCTTGAATTTTGTAAACTCCAATGCACATCACATAAGCCAAGCATCTAATTCACCTGAGAAAAACATGCTTAAAAAGTGTCAAAATAAAGTTGGTGAGTTCATAGGTTTTTGTAAGTATAAACGTTGAACCAAAGTTTTGTAAAGTATGTATGACAGTTTCAATCCTTAAATGTTCCCCAAAATGTATGTATGAATGTTAGAAATCAAAGAGTTGTAAAGTATGCATGACCGTTTCAATCCATAAATGTTCCCCAAAATGTATGTATGAATGTTAGAAATCAAAGTTGTAAAGTATGCATGACCATTTCAATCCCCAAATAGTCACAAAAGTATAAGTATGGTTGGACCACCATTGTTCAAGTATGTATTGCCACTTTATTCAAGGCAACGTAAATATTCAAGTGTGTATAAAACAATGATTACGATTACTCTAAGTTCATGAAACTGCTGCGTAGACTCATATATATGCCACTTTATTCAAGGCATCGTAAGTGTTCGTGTTCGTGTAAATGTTGTGCTCCGACATGCTATAACGTTCGTTTGCCCGGTGATAGCTAATCACCCGAACGGGGCTGTCACACCCGAATAGATCTATTTCATAACATTCGCGCTCACCCTCCAGGTAATTCACAGTTCAATCCGCTTAAGCTAATCCGTAATCATTTGGGTAAAAGTAAAGTATGTATTTGTGACCAAAAATGAAGTCAAGTAATGTGTCCCATAGCGAACTATGTAAATGAGTATGTAAACCAATTTGTAAACGAGTTGTAAACGAGTATGTAACAAGTTTAAATCAATCATGTAATTGAATTTGTAAACAAGCATGTTCTCACCCCAAAAGTTATAATGTATATGTAAAACCAGTAAAGCGTGGGGCTATAAACTCACCTCGAGTGAATGAATAACAACGTATATCACAGAATAGAAAATGTGCCACTAAAACGTCCGAATGCAACCTAATTCATTATAGGTCGTATGAGTACTAAGCACTTTGATTAACTAATACCATATATAATTCTACATAGCTACATCACCATCTAGTTGCGTTTGTGAAATAACATTTGAATCGCATTTGATAACTAATAATCGTGTAATTGTACTCGTATAATCGAATAAATAGTTCAATCGCCCTTGTAGAATAATATTTATAAAGTTTAAGACATGTATAAATATTATGTAAGTGATTCTAAAATGTTTCGCAAAAATTTATATTAAAAACGAACCAACACTATTCACGTCAGAAAATAGTGCACAAGTATAAAATAGTGCGTATCTTTCTCGTTTTAAGCCCGTTTGGTATGTTCTTTACGTCCACGTTCTCGTATTAAGACGATGTATCAAAATATTACATTTTCATATTTTGAGTCCTCTGGTGAACAGTGCTTTTTACTGTTCATGGGCTTTTATAAATTTTGTTATCGTAAACTCGTAAACGTCGTAGTTTATTCGTTTTAACTCCGTTTTTAGTGATTCTTTCGAGTACGTCTTCGTAATTAAAAGTTTTATCAAATTAATGATGTTTTCAAAATAAATATATCTGATGTGAACAGTAACTTTTATAAAATTATTTTTATAAAAGTATTTATTATCGTAAACTTGCGTAATTCATAACTCCTTCGTTATTGATCCAAAATTTATGATTCTTAATGTTTTGGAATCCTAAAAATATGTACTATCTGAGAAAAATAATCATTTATATATATCAGAAGTGAATCTTAAAAAGTATTTATAAAATTTATTTTATAAACGCGTTTATTATCGCGTAACTTGTAAATGTCGTATCTTCTTCGTTATAAATCCGTTTTTCGAGTTCTTTATATGCCTACGATCCTTGTAACATGTAGTATTTATAAAATTATAAAATAAATATGTTAAAATTCGAATTTGATCAGACCCTTTGAGGTTTTTGTTAAAACATGTTTAAACTTGATTTTTGTAACTTTCTAGTTTAGTAAACTTGTTACAAGTCCATTACAACCCTTAATATCACATGTCTTACATACTTAAGGTCCTTAGTCCATCATTTGTCCAAATATTATACAAGAATCACAAGATCCATAAGTCTACATACTTATTTGTTCATAAACTTTAATAAGTACACTTTTTAGGTAACTTGTTTATATACTCTTTTTATACATAAACCACACTTGTACAATACTTATACATCTATTATTACATGATATTAACATTCATATAACATATGTAAAAGCATACCAAAACATAACCAAGTGTAAAAATCCATTTTACAAGTTAAATAAGTTTCCTAGATGGTGATTAACTACATAGCCATTATATACACATAAAATCATGAATGTGAAGAGATTAATATTTTTAGGTAACCTTAATATGATGCAAGATGATGAACAACAATGTATAAACCCTTGTTTAGCAAACAAACCCTAGCTTCTAAGTCTTAGAAAACCCTAAATCCTAAGAAACCCTAATCTCAAACCTTCCTTGCTATGCTTTAACATTTGAACGCAAGTACTTTTAAACTGTATGCTATCCAGATATTGCCTGATATTAATGCCTAAGTACCCTCACTGCCTACTTAAGTCCTCACTATCATGAACATTTAGTTACTTTGTGTAAGCGCAAATGCTGTGAATAGATCTATTGGGACTGACAATCCCCGTCTAGGTATTTAATAACTTGTGCCACGTTTAGACCACGGACGCATATTTAATCATTTTGGAATGGAGAAGAGAGGAGGGAGAAAGAGAGGAGGAGGAAGAAAGTGAAAAAAAATATTCTTTTAGATGTCTGGCACTCGGCAACACCAAACTCTCTCTTACAACACATATAAGGTTCGGTGTCATTGGTTAGTGCAATAATACTTATTTTTTGGACTGGTGATGATGTGTTTCACTTTTGCCTACATTACCTATTTCGTGTGATCCGCAATAACTGTTTGATTTCAATACATTACTCGATTTACTTAATCACCGTTTTGCGATTAAAACTATGATTCATTCTTCTCTCTCCTCAAATTGTGTGCTGCGTTTTTTGGCCATGTTTTATCTCAGGTTTTTCAGGTTTATATTGCTCGGAGGAAGCCCCGCACGGTTAGTATCCGCTCGGATGGATTAAATTTACCGCACTGCCCTGAAGACCCGCAAGGATATTAAAATAAATTCTTAGAGGATTACATATTATACATTCGATGAACCTAACTTTTGAAAAAAGGACTATAGTGTGTTTGTAAAAAAAAAAACTTTTTCTCTCTTATAACATTTACGAAAGAGAAAAACTTTATATTAACTTTTTTGAACTGGTTTAGGAACTTTTGGGGTTATTTCGGAAAAAACTGTTGGGACCTATATTGTAAACTTGATGTTTTATTGTATCGAAGTTAAAACATTTTAAAATGTATTTTAAATCGTTCTCATTGGTAGGGCGTTTTCCTATGACTTGTACTTTGTACTTTGAAAGTCTCACACCGGTTACCTTTTTTGATGCTGTCCGATTTTTGGGGGTTGTGACAAGTTGGAGATACGGCGCCATACGAAATTTTTGTGTTTTCTCTTAATGTATCTTCGCCGGTACAGAAAGATGGAGAGGAAAAGAGAATGGTAGAAACCGGCATGGTATGTCTCAAAAAAAAAGGCGCTTCTAATACCTTTGATATTAGGTGGGGGAGGGGGGTGGAAGTTGGTGGAAAAGTGTTTGGAAGGATACTCTTCGTTCTTGGCTTTCTTTTGTGGTCTCTTCCGAGGCCTTGTGTGCTTCGGACCACCTTGGTCTTGTGTATCCGTGCACAAGAAAGCACGGTCAGGGCACGAGCACTCAATTCCTTCTTTTACCATGAAGTAGACATACTTTTTTCTAGTTATGGGTCAAGGATTGTGCATCCTTCTTTGCTCGTTTTGGTTTGTTGGTGTTTTTTGTGAGCATTTTATCAGGATTTTTCAAGCAGTTATGATCAAAAAAGCTTCCAAAGCTGTGAAAAAAAATCGTTCATGAATTACTTTGACTGATTCTTCGATCTATCATGTCATGTGTAATATAGCCAAACAATTCAAACTTCTGGATAAAGGAGCCTGGAGCATTACATAAACCGAAAAGAAAAAAGAAAAAAAAAGGCATTTTCTATAAGCGTATATGTACCAAAAAAGGGTACTGGTTTTGAACATTGTTTTTTCTTAGTCATTGGAATTCAATTATGGTATTTCGTATTTGAAAATTTGAATTATCTTTATTTATTTTATTATAATATATTTAGACTAGATTTTACATTTGAAATTTGAATTTTATTTTATTAATTTCATTTTATTTTTTTGAAAACTAATATCGGGGAAGAAGAAGGGGAAGAAAAAAAGGGGGAAAACCCATCAAGGAAACAGTAGAAGTTGTACTTATTTTATAGTGAGTCTTTTAACATTGGATCCAGTTAATGGGCAAAAGGGAAGGAATGGTTTTTTTTGTAGATTTGCTTTATGAAAGTTCTACGATAATCGAGACATAATCTCTGATGACATCAATTATGTTCTTTTATAGTATCATTTATCCTAGTAAAGTAACCAATTTTTATAATTATTGCAACCAGAATTGTTTAACTTAATTGTTAAAGTGTTAATGGCACGTAATTATGGAGGTATATGAGATGACACGCGAGCTAAAAGTCGCACTTTTTGGAGCCTTAAATGATTAGATATTTGATGAGTGTGATTATGTTGGATTCTTACATTCCCCCGTATTCCAGCATATAAAGGAAGATAGATACAGCGTATCAAGGCCTAGGGGAGGTGAGGAAGGGGGCTTGGGACTTTCACAAGAAAATTCACGAAGGAGGATTGTCAAGAACCATCAATTACGTACGTACGAGCTAGTGTCTGGCTTTGGGTTGGAGTGGCTACTGGTGGATGCACTGGGTGTTGATAATTGTAGTATCAGTTGTCTAAAGTCAAAAATTCACGCGCAGGTAGTTTGAATTCTAACAACTGGGTTCCTTTACCCAAGGAAATTTTATTCTGAAGACATTTTAAAACTTTGGTTCACTCTCAAAGAACTCAAATGTCCAATTAATAACCATTTTATTAAAGGAACCTTTCCTTTATACGGCCTATTTAATTGGACTACATATATACTGAACGTCATTTATTGTCCCTTTTCCAGACACTTAAAAAAATACAACATAAGGACCCTAAACTAAGTTTTTTTTTTAGGTATGCAAAACCCACAAAGTCAATAGTTAGGACGAAATTAAGGAGGGAGCCGAAAAGAAAGGTCCGGACTGAAAGAAAAGCCATAAAATAGAAAGACAAAAAAAGATAGAAAAAAGTGCCCCCTCCCCCCAAGATCATAGGAAAACTCTCTCTTTTAGGTTATTTCTTCGCACAACCAAATACGAATGCGATTTTAGGTTATTTTATAGGTTTATTATTTTAATCGTTATTGATAAATCTTTGTTTTGTGTGATTTGATTTTCATCTAACCATGTTTTATGATGGTTGTTTAATGTTTTTGGTTTGTTTATTCTCGTTTGCTTGCCTTATTCGCTTGGTTTGGTTGAATTATGTTTGATCATATTTATACTCGTTTACTACTTATTATATGCGTACCTTCCTCATCATTCAAATGGGGGTCTAAAGGCATACTTATAATTAATGCGCTTACAACTTCGCCGTGTTTGTGGTGGGGTGTATTTTGTGTAGGCTCGGTAGAGTCCGGGTTGGGAGGCCTCTCCTATTTGCAACTAGTATGAAAGTAAGAGTTAGTAATAGTCATTAGTTATAGGAACAACACTATCATCAATACTAGTAGTAGTAACTGCTTCACCAGCAGTACTATCATCAGGCTTCTTACTCTGTTCATCTTTTCCATCAACTTTAGCTTCCACATGCATCACATCATCCTCCAAAACTCCAGAATCAAACATTAAGTCATCATTTTGTCTTTCTTGAGTTTCATCAACCAAAGAAACATCAACATCAGCAACAATATCTTCAATACTCCTCCCCTGTTTGGATGCATCTCCAGGAACACCCAAACTCTCCTGGTTTTCAGAGGACTCAACTTTCCTAGACATACCAACTTTCCTGAGTCTTTTAAAACCTGTAGGTCTTGACATTTTCCTCCTTTCTAACCTCTGGATCCTCTTCTCTAAAGCAGCAATCTACTTAGCTTAAGCATCCTTTGCTTTTTGTAAATTAAGAACCTGTGTTTGCAATTTAGTACATAAAACCATCAAATCAGTTAGTTGCATGCTATCCTTACCACTAGGTTGTGGATCATTGGAAGGTGTTATGTTGATCCCACGCCTTGATCGATTCTTTACGTAGTAAAGGGTTTGTCACCTTAGAAGAATCCAAAATAATAAAGATTGAGACTTTGTATGTATACCAAAGTGTATGCGGAATCTACATCTTGATACTCTAGAGATGTTTATCAATAGAACAGTAATAGACAAACAACCAATGAACAATGAAGTAATAACAAACTGCTTCAATATTATTAGAATAATAATACGAGTACTCTTGTAGTACTGGGGTTACAACCTTGAAGCTATCACAATCTATTTCTAAAAGTATTCGTCTAAGTGTATGTATATCTAAACCTAGGATCTCTGATAAGTGTAAAATACACATATCCTTTTATACCTAAAATAACCCAATTAAACCCAAAACAGACCAAAAATGGCAAAAATATGCTTGTATTTGTGTTTTGTGAATGCAGGTACGAATATATCAAAAATCATAAGAATACAGTCAAAAGCGGACACGAGAATCAGAAGAGTACAAAAAGAAGCCATAGAATCAAAGCCGAAGCCAGAAAAGTCAAGCCTCAGTCAAATCATGGTCAACAAAAGTCAACAAGACCCAAAACATTCCATTTTCACCCTCCAAGTTTCACCAAAGTCCAAAAATAATCCCTCACCCCTTAATGGGCCTGAAAAACCCTAAAATTCCTCACCCGGATCCATTTGGCCCAAAAGCCCATTCATAAGCCCAAGTTACTAGCCCATTCTCTTTTTAAATAAACCACAAGGGCCAGTTTTGCAATTTCCCAAACTGTTTTATAACTAGAAATGAGAAAACAAAAGAAAGGGACTAAAAATGACATAAGACCAAAGTTTAAACCATTTTTACCCCGTTTTCAGTTATAAAAAAACGCGCGAATCCTAATTACTGTTCATCTCCTTCTCCATTTCACCAAGCAGTAAAAAGAGAGGGCAAATGGAAATTGAGGGCTTAATTGGACAATTCATGGGGTCGTATACATGATGGCAGGGTTAGAAAAGTAATCTCAAAGGGCTCTCACTAATCACTCAAGTATGGATCACACGTCAGCAATGGTGAAAGCACAAAGGGGTGTGGGTTTTGCACTAGATCCTCTCACAGAACTAGCACAACATGTCACATCAAAGAATGACATGCTGGCAATCCTCAAGTGCATACATATGATCCAACGGCTCAAAACGATAGACCTAATGATTGGTTAATTTGATGGCTGAGATTGATGGCCGCGTCTAACAAGATTTTAGGCCTAGAAGGTTCCTTCAGGTGCTATAAATAGCACCCTTCCATCACACACACGAGGGGGATCTTTTTTTTTCTAGTTTTATCTTAGTATAGTTTTAAAAAGCTTAATGTAATTTTGAATCAGTTGTAATTTCTTTTAATGTAATTCAGCTCTTTTTAATGAAATTTAGTTTAAATTGTCATAAACTTTCATAGCTTTCAACTCTTAAGTCCTCTTAATAAGCCAATCTATCTCATTAAGCTAATAAGTTCATAATAAGCTCTTTCAGACTATAAGCTGAAATAGAGCTCTACTTAGCTTAATCTTTCCTAAACTCTTAAAACAGCTTTATAATACCTAATTACCTTAAACTTAATGGATTGTGAGCTTATAGAAGGGGGATCTAAAAGGGAAGGATCCCCATGGACTTATACCCTAGCTTATTATTAAGCTAGGGAGCTTGAAGCTGCCTTTAATTAGGTACTCTTGTTTAGCTAAGAGGATTGAGTAAGTTTCCTTTATTTTTCCTTTTGTCCTTTAAATTTCTAGGTAGTCAAATGCTTATTAGCTTATAGTTTGCTTATTTGCTTAAGATATCTGCTTATTTGTGTTCATTAGTGTTTATTTGTGCTTATTATAAATCTCTTAGTATCTGTTTTAAGATTTATAGCCATTAGATCTATAGTTTCAATTTCTGTCATTAAAAACTATAAAAAACCAAAAATAGTAGAAAGTAGTGTAAATCTTAGATTATTGCTTATTCAGTTGTTAGTTTATGTTTAATAAGTTAGTTAAAAGCTGTTTATCATCTGGTAATCAAGTTAGGCTAGGTAGATTTCATTTTCAAAGCTTTATAAGAATCTGTCAAAGTTATAAGGGGTGTTTGGCATAAGCTAATTTGACTTCAATTAGTCAAAGGTTTTTGTGCAATTTAGGTGTGTCAGCTTTGGTTTCATTTTTAATCATTAGAAAAGAAGAATTTAAAGGTTAGTTTGCAATAATGAGAAGGTTTGAGCTTATTTTGTGTATGTCAGCACCAGGGGAGCAAATCCTTGGAATTTGATTATTAAAATTTGAAGCAAAGCTCTTTAAGCTTTGGTGTGTGTTTAAATTGTGTTTGTACACACTCAAATTGAGTGAGTTATGCAGGAGTAACCACTAGGGTGTCCTGCATCTGTCTTGTAGCCTTTGTCATTTGCACTAGATATAGACAGTTAAGGATTTAGCATTCTAATACTTGAGACCAAGTATTGAAATCTGCCTGCATCAAAACCTTTTGTAAGAAGATCTGCAACATTTAAATCAGTATGAATTTTAACCACTTGTATTAACTTTTTAGTGTTGCAATCTCTTATAAAATGATGCCTAATCTCTATGTGTTTTGTTTTAGAAAGTTTGAACATGACTTCCAATATCGCAGATAGTACTGATATTGTCAATATTATGACAGTGTTTGTATGAAATTGTACCCCATAAACCAGCAATTGGTTTTGAATCCGAAGAGTAACTTGTCCATCAGCAACTTGTTGCAGCGAGCCCACATATTCCAGCATCAGTTGAGAAGTTGCAACCACATTTGCTTTTTAACACTGCCCAGATATCAACCTGTTTCCCAAAACTGACCATCCAAACAACACACAATTCCAGTTGTAGATTTCCTATCAAGAGTTGCTCTAGCATAGTCACTATCAGTATAAGCAACCAGTTCAAATGGAGAATCCCTAGAATACCAAAGGCCTAAAGTTGGTTTGTCTTTCAAATATCTAAAAATCCTCTTTACTGCTAAGAGATGTGATGTCTTAAGAGTAACTTGAAATCTAGCATATGCACATACTACAAACATGATATCTGGTCTAGATGCAGTGAGATACATCAAAGACCTAATCATAGATCTATAGAGATGTACATCAACATCATCAGCATCTCCATCCTTAACCAAAGGTTTTTCCAAATCAACAGGAGTTGAAGCAAACTTCACATCAGAGTAGTTGAACTTCTTCAAAATTTCAGCTACATATTTGTCCTGACTGATAAATATGCCATCTACCTTTTGTTGTACTTGTAACCCTAGAAAACAGAAAAGTTAGTTTCATCACTATAACAAACCAATATAACTCATCTGAAACTTATCTTTCATTAGCTTCTCAAAACCAGTACATAACTCCTTGTTTGTTGAGCCAAAGATAATATCATCAACATAGACTTGTACAAGCAAAATATCTCCTTTTTTGCTTCTTGATAAATAATGTCTGATCTATCTTGGCCATATTAAACCTATTGCTCAACAAATTGTTAGCCAAAGTTTCATACCATGCTCTTGGTGCTTGATGCAACCCATAAAGTGCCTTGACCACCTTGTAAACTTTGTCTGGATGGTCAGGATCTTTAAATTCTGGGGGTTGAGTCACATAGACTTCTTCCTTAATGGTTCCATATAAGAAAGCACTCTTTACATCCATTTGATATACCAGAAAACCCATAAAAGAAGCATAGACCAGAAACAATCTTATTGCCTCAATTCTTGCCACAGGTGCAAACACTTCTTCATAATCAATACCTTCTTCTTGTCTATGACCCTGTGCAACTAACCTTGCTTTATTCCTAATCATAATTCCCCTTTCATCTTTCTTGTTTCTGAAGACCCATTTTGTTCTAATGGCCTTCTTTCCATTAGGGAGATCCACCAATATCCAAACTTGTTGAAGTTTGAATTGCAGAAGTTCTTCCTGCATTGCTTCCACCCATGATGAATTAGATAGAGCTTTAGCAATGCTTGTTGGTTCAATCTGTGATAGAAAACAAGCATATAAACAAGTATTTAGGGTATCATGTGTTTTCCTCTCATTACACATCACTGAGAAACCCTTGTTCAGAAGTAGGTTTTAACATTCTTCTTGTCTGAACAGTTGACTGCACATCACCAATCACATTGTCAATTGGATGATCTTTATGAATTCTTGTATTGGGAGTGGTTGGAACAATATAGGAATTTGTAATGTTCCCCAAATCAACTTCTGGCTCTTCTTCAGGGCTGTCTTCTTCATTTGGACTAGCAGTACTAACTAATGGACCAACAACACTAAGTTCAAGACTACCAGTATTAAGATCAAGACTGACAATATTAACTTGTTGCCCAACAGCATTAACATCTTTAGAACTGCTATCAACTGAAAACCTTTCTTGTTCAACATTCTCATTATTTAGACCATATCCATTCTGCTTTTGAGTATCATCAGCAGTTTTTGGTTCACCATTTTCAACATTCTCTGTAGGTGAATCAAAGTATGAAGGATCTTTCCAAATTGGCATCACAATGCACTCTAGACTGTTAACTTCTGATGTAATCCTCAGAGATAATAGAGACTATTACCTGCACTTAAACTGGTACATTAGTTTCATGGAGATTGGGTTTAGAGAATCAATATCAACAGCTAATTTTTGACCAGTCCCTCTATCATTAGGCTTATCCCTCTAAAACCCAATAGGCAAGTTTTCTTCTACCCCTTTTGGTTCAGTATTGTATACCCTAAAAGGCTTTTACTATTCAAAGAGTATCCAACAAAGAAAACCTACATCACGTTTGCCATCAATACTTGCCTAATCTAATCCAAATTATAAAGAATAGTAACATGACAACCAAATGCCTCATAAAACTAGAGCTGATTTAAAACCACTAAAACGTTCATAGTGTCATGTTATGAGGCTTAACTACTAAAACCCTATTTTGTCATAACAATCATAGAAAACTGGCTTCTCTGCCCAAAATGTGGTAGGTAACTTAGAGACAGCTAACATTGTTCTTAACAACCGCAATGAGTGGCCTATTCCTCCTCTCACAGCAACACCATTTGCGAGGAGGTCCTAGCTACACTATATTCACTCAAATACCCTTTTTCTCTGCAAAAATCATCCATAACTTTGTTCTTGAACTCTGTTCCATTATCACTTCTGATTATTTTTACTTTCTTATCCACTAGGTTTTCTATTTCTTTGATAAAGCGCTTAAGGATCCCACTGGTTTCATCCTTAGTTGTTAAAAAGAAAACCCATGTAAATCTACTATAATCATCAATGACTACTAAGCAATACTTCTTATGCTTACAAAGGTTGGACCAAACAAATCTATATGTAAGCATAAAACAAAGCTAGTAATCGGATCCAGAACTTTGGAATTACATGAAGCTCTAAAACTGGTGTTGCTTCCCTTTAAGAACAGCATACACAGGTTTTGGTCAGTTTCAAAACGTTTTATAGGCAGTCCCTCTTACTAAGATTTAATCCGTGAACAAGCTTATTTATGTTTTTAAAATTAATATGACCAAGTCTTCTGTGCCATAGCATTGATCATCTAATGTAGCCTTTGCAACAAGACAAGTCAAACTTTCTTAAGTGACAATGTTCTTCATATCAAAACTGTACATATTGTCCTTTCTAGGAACTTTAAGAAGTATCTGATTGTCTCATCGAAGGTCAACTGTAAAATTTAGAGACAGACAAGTACATTTAGTATCTGTAAAAAGACATAGTTCTTTTTTGTCACACATCGTGAGACCACTAAAGAATTGAATTTTTTAACATCATTGACAATAGAACAAAAATTCAAATAATTGATTTTCGTGCAAAAAAAATTTATACCTTCCTTCGGAACAAATACTATTGATTGTTTATCCCTTGTTTCAGGTAGTGCATGACAAGGAGTTCGACAAATGAACTATACACACCTTACAAAGATCCTGAACATAAGTTCCGATCATCAAGAAGACACTTCCTCTAAGTCTTGACGAATTGAGATCTCTGGATTTTAATCTACTTTCTGACAAAGATTACTCTGAGGAAGGAGAAGAGGAAAAATGGTGGAAACAATGGAGCAATAATGAGCATGACCCGAACAGACTATGGATCGGGAGTCGCTAGGCCTAAAATTTATAACAAAGATCAATGTGAACTAAAAGGACAATTTCTTAAGGAGCTTCGAGAAAACACATTTAGCGGTTCAGATAATGAGGATGCTAATGAACACATTGAAAAAGGTCTCGAAATAGTTGACTTATTCCATGTTCCTAACATCACTGTGGATCAACTAATGCTCCGAGTCTTCCTTATATCTTTAACTGTATTCGTAGCTCGTTGGCTAAGAAACGAACTAACTGGTTCGATCAAAACTTGGGAAGATCTTAAAACTAAGTTTTTGAATAAATGGAGGAAATCGATAACTTTCAGCAAGAGCCAGATGAAACCCTTTATCAAGCATGGGAGCGCTTTAAGGAACTCTTGATGAAGTGTCCTTAACACTATTTGACGAAGATGCAGGAGGTAATTTTGTTCTACAATGGGTTGGATATTCCAACATGACAGATTCTTGACTCAAGAGGTGTCATTCCGACTAAAACTGTTGCAGATGCCAAAACAGCCATCCAAGAAATGGTTTAATACTCTCAAAAATGGCACAATGGAACATCAAGAGGAAGAAGTACTGAGACTTCTGGCGGATGAGCTGCGATACAAGCACAATTAAACAATCTTGTAAGAGAGATCAAGAAAGTGAAGGAAAAAGTTTATGCTGCTCAGGTTGGATGTGAGCAATGCAAAGGACCCCATTACACCAAGGATTTCCCACAAAAAGAAGAAGGGAATGCCCTAGAAGAAGCTTACTACACGCAATTTGGTGGACCTTTTCAAGGTGGGGAATATAGAGCAACTGCTCTAGGGTACTATCAAAGGAACAACGCCAGTCCTTCATTCCAAGAACGAAGGCAATCTATGGAAGATATCCTAAGCAAATTCATGAGTGAATCAGCAAAAAGACACGAAGAAAACTCTAACTTGATCAAAGAAATCCGAGCTTCGACAGATGTTGCAATAAGGAACCAAAGAGCATCGATCAAAACTTTAGAAATACAAATCGGGCAGATGAGCAAGGTACTACAGGAGAGAGGATTTGGAAGCCTACAAGCTAATGAACAAACTCGAGAGACCAAGTCAGTTGTTTTCAACCAATATTGAAGCTGATTCTCAAACTCGTTGCGCCGTATTGGATCAAACCAATACGCCGTATCCACTAGACAGAACACTACATTGTTATACAAGTCGAGAGAAATGACGATTCCTTTTCCAAGTCGTTTGGATAATCATTACTGTGATGAAGAGGGGAATTATGGACCAAATTTTCATGGGAAGCGTATGGTGCTTCACATTTCAACATGCCATACCCAAATGGAGATAAATGTAACCAGTGAAGTTTCAACTTTCATTGACTTTATTAATGATTTTTGTTTTTGACATCGCCCTTGTTAAACTTAGGATACTTTCAATTTGTGTTATTGCCTCTCTCTACCTACCTTAACTTAGGTTTAGGCGAATTAGCTCACACTAGGTTGACAGTGGAATTGGCGGATATGACTGTGAAAGATCCAAAAGTTAGCTAAACGTATAGTTGGTACTGGTAAATTTACTTTCACATTAGACTATTTCTTGATATGCCGATGTCAAAGTAACCTGATCCTCGGAAGACCATTTTTGTTACCACCAATGCTAGATTGATGTTTTCTAAAGAGATTAACGTGAGGATTGGGGAAGAAAATATTATTTTCAAAAGTGTTAAAAACTGCTAGTTGTATAATTATAATAGGTCTATATTGCTTAGTTTGAGAGAGAATGGAGCTTGATTTGAAGTAGGCTTATGGGAGAGACTATGGTGTTAAATAGATCATTTGACCTTTCTTAGAAGTTTTACATTGAAGCGCGAGTGTTGTGGATAGATCTATCGGGACTGACAATCCCCACCTGGAATTTCTGGTCACAAGTTGACCATGGTGCATTTAACATTGAGAATACTTTTAGGTTGTTGGCAAGCATCCTATACATTTGGGGCACAAACTAGTTAAGGCTTCGGGTTCATGAGCTTAGTGCAATAATAAACGTTTTGGACTACTAAATGTGTTTTAGAGTCTATTATTACATCGATCTTGTGGTCCACCAATTTACCAACAAACCTATGATTTCACTCAACCTTTGTGTTGACTTTTAGCATGTAAATTTCAGGTCCTAGGGTATGAAGACTGAAGGGGAGCCGTGGCGGATATCAATGAAGATGGATTCTGTGTTTTATCTAAATTATATGCAACTTTTGTCTTTCATAAAACTTAAGTCATCTTTTGAGATTTTGTTTAAATGTATGTTGGATGTTTATGACATCAAAAACTTATGGGACCTAATGTATTAACTCTGATATTTTGCTATAAATGAAATATTATCTTAAAACGTCCATTCTTGGTCGTTTCCTATATCTTGTTTGTTGTACTTGAAGTAGCACCCCAATGTTACTATTCCGCTGCTACCTGATGATTTTGGGGGTGTTACAATGATCAAATAGACAAATACGCCATATTCAGTAAACTGAATACGCAGTATGGATGTTTAAAGTCGAATACGTTGTATTGGTTTAGAAAAAATTTATACGCCGTATTCAGTATTCGACTCAGAATATTTCAAAAGACTGTAATAATGCAGAAAACACACAAACACACAATATATGCAAAAATATACAATGCAGAAAATCAAACACATAAAACAAACACAAAAATATGCAAATTAATCTAAAATAAATATGAACTAAAACACTAATAAACAAGAATTAAACAACTTCACTCCCCGGTAGCGGCGCCAAAAACTTGATGTGTCATTGTGCGTAGGTAATTTATGTATCAAGTTTTACTATTTATTTTATGTCGACTATACCTAAAAACAACACTCTAACGGGCAGTGTACCCGGTCAAGATGTAGCTTCGTTGGTAAGTAAGGTGTTGATCACTAAGACCAAGAGCATTAATTCTTAATTATCAGTATTTTAATTATCTATGTTAGTACTAAATTAATCTAATTTATGTTATACCTGGGCTAATGATAAAGGGGGTTTCAGCTTGAGAGACTGCCACGAGTTTATGTTATCTAACCTAGGGTTTTTATGACAAGTAAAGCAATAAACACGCGCAAAAAGATAAACAAACAATAGAGGAGCGGTCAAACACTAATGTAAGGAAAACATATCAACCATGAATAATCCAGTAAAAGGCAGGTTTATTTCTTAGTGCAATGATTATGTTATCTCGAAGGGTTATATCATTCTTAAGACTTAGGCGGTACTTATTCCTAAGACCTAGACATGTTGAATCCTATCACAATTAACTCATCCGCATAAAGTATTTTATTTGCTGATTATAATCTACCTTAGGAAATTAATAATGGTTATCTTATTAAACCCTAGCTCATGGAGACTTTACTAACTTACTTGCAAATATGGAGAGCTATCCCGGACTCTTAGCCTACGCCCACACAACACCGAAGTTGTAGCGCATTAATTATGTAGGACTAGACCTAGTTAAATGATAGGTCACATATTTAAGCACGTAAACGAGTATAAATTGATAAACATAATCAACAACCAACGAATAAGCATGCAATTGAGAATAAACAAACCAAACATTAAACCTTCATAAACATGGCTGATATAAAAATACACACAGTTTTATATATGAACGATTAAAATAAATAAACCTTAACCGAACGCGTATTTGGTTGTGTGAAGATTACAAGAGTTTTCTTATGATCTTGAGGCTCTTTCCGGACCTTCTCTGCTCCTTAATTCGTCTACTAGTCGACTTGGTGATTTTTGCATACCTAAAACTGAGTTTAGGGTCTTGTATTTTTAGTGTCTGGAAAAGGGTCAATACGCCGTATTTAATGCAGTCAATAAGGCGTATAAGGAAATTCCTTTATGGTTATTAATTGACTTTGACCATAGATTTAATGTCTGAATTAATTTCCTTGGAGTAAGGACCAAGTTTAGAATTAACTGCGGGATCTTTGACTGTTGACTGCAGAATACGACATATACAATATCCAGAATATGACGTATGGGTCTTTGATCCTTCGTGTTTTCTTGTGAAGTCCAGACCCTGATACGCTGTATCTTCTTTGCTGGATACGGCGTATGTAGTCAAAAATAAGCAATCTTCAAATATCATCATTTAAGCTCCAAAATGTGCGACTTTTAGCTTGTCTTCACAATTTACTCCATAATTACTGCAATTAACAACTTTAAGCAATTAAGTAACAATTCTTGCAATAATTATATAAAAGTGGTTAATTTACTTGGGATAAATGATACTATAAAAGTAACATTATTTGATGTCATTAGAGATTATGTATCGATTATCGTAAACTTAATGAAGCAACTACAAAAGACCATTTCCCTTTGCCATTATGGATCAAATGTTAGAAAGACTCACAGAAAATAAGTACTTCTGTTTCCTTGATGGTTTTCCTCGAATATTTTCAAATACCAATTGATCCTATGGACTAAGAAAAAACAATGTTCACATGTCCTTTTGGTACATACGCTTATAGAAGAATGCCTTTCGGTTTATGTAATACTCCAGCTCCTTTCCAAAGGTGTATGCTGGCTATATTTCATGACATGATCGAAGAATCAGTCAAAGTATTCATGGACGATTTTTTTGGCTTTGGAAGCTCTTTTGATCACTGCTTAAAAAATATCGATAAAATGCTTCAACGTTGTAAAGATGCACATCTTGTCCTTAACTAGGAAAAATGTCACTTCATGGTAAAAGAATGAATTATGCTCGGACACAAGGTGTCCAAAGCAGGCCTCGAAGTCGACAAAGCAAAGATCGAAGTAATCTCCAAACTTCCACTCCCCACTAATATCAAAGGTATTAGAAGCTTTTTGAGACATGCCAGTTTCTACCGAAGATTCATTAAAGATTTCTCAAAAATCGTCCTTCCTCTTGTCACACCCCTAAAATCGGACAACATCGAAAAGGTAACCGGGGGTGAGACTTCAAAGTACAAAGTACAAGTCATAGGAAAACGACCTCCAAATGAGACGTTTTAAAAATACATTTCAAAATGTTTTACATTCGATACATTAAAACATCAGAGTTTACATATAGGTCCCAACAGTTTCAAAATATCCCAAATGTTTAAACATGTCATAAAGTTTAGATAAAGTTTTCTTCGTATGTAAATAAGAGAAAGTTTTTACAAACACAGTCTTTTTCAAAAGTTAAGTTTCATCGAATGTATAAATGTAGAGTCTCTAAAGTATTTATCCGTGCGGCTTCCCTCCGAGCAATATACCTGAAAGACTTGAGATAAAACATTCTAAAAATGTCAGCAAACAATGTTGAGTGAATTCATAGGTTTTAATCGTAAAACAGTGATTAAGTAAATCGATTAATGTTATTGAAATCAAACAGTTTTGCGGATCACAAGATTTAAGTAATGTAGGCAAGTGAAACACATTCACCATGTCCAAAAATAAGTATTATTGCACTAAGCCAATGACACCGAACCTTAACATGTGTTGTGAGAGAGAGTTTGTGTTGCCAGACATCCAAGTATTTTTCTCCTTCTCAAATGTTAAATGCGTCCGTTTAACGTGGCACAAGTTATTAAATACCCAGACGGGGATTGTCAGTCCCAATAGATCTATTCACAGCATTTGCACTTACACAAAGTAACTAAATGTTCATGATAATAAGGACTTAAGTAGGCAGTGAGGGTACTTAGGCATTAATATCAGGCAATATCTGGATAGCATACAGTTTAAAAGTACTTGCGTTCAAATGTTAAAGCATAGCATGTAATCTCCCCTGAAATTTTATAAAACAAGTAAGTAATAAAAAAGGGGCTATGAACTCACCTTAAGCGAAACAGCACAATCAAATAATATAAACGCTGACATAAGCCAAACACTCCTAAGAGCAACCTGAAATAAATGGCGCAACTTAGAAAATAAACTAATGCTCAACGCAAAAGAAAAGTAACAAAGAAAGTTTTTATAAAACAATTTCATTTTTTTTCCTAAACAAGTATGGCATTGTACATTCAATTTTATAAACCATGTTTACCTAAATTATAGGTCCTAATTTGTATTAATATGTTTCCAGAACATGTACTTATTTTTACTTCTTATAAGTCTAGCTAACTCAAGTTATCCACATCGTTTTTACGTCTAACAACTATTTATTTACAACAATTCTGTAATCTTCCAACTTGGCAAACGCATAATTTAAAATCCGTAAATGATACAAATATGAGGTTTTCGCGTAAAGAAAGCTCATTGAGTCTATTTTTCAGAAATGTTGGCCCCAATTCCCAAAAAGTTTCATAACCTGGGTGAAATTACCATTTTACCCTTTAGTACAAATGCATATTATTTTCAAAATTTTACCGCTTCACTAAAATAAGTGTATCTCCTAAACCGTGTATCCTTAGAAGCCGGTTCGAAGCTCAAAATTTAAGTTAAGTTGTTATCTACAGGTTTTTAGTATTCAAAAGTGGGGTCTACTATACAAAATAGACTTTTACTCAATCCAAATTTTGGTGGAAATTTTTGACTAGTTTTACTAAAACGGTTGTATCTCACTCATCCGAAAGAGTTACGGCCCCATCCAAATAATCACATGAACCTAATACATTTTTCTATAACCATATCAAGTTTCCCAGGTCACTTTAGACTAAAAATAATTCGTAAACAACCTATTAACCTGCTGTCCCAAAACAGTCCCAAAAAATTAAATCCATCCAAATCAAGTTTTACCTTACCAAATCAATGTACAATGCCAAAATAATTACTAATACAACTCAAGCACATCAAAAACTCCTTGTTTACAGTAGTTACATCAAACATGCACAACTTTCACAAGAGGAGAAAATTAAAAGATCAAGAACCTTACAATGGTTAAGAAAAAGCTAGTGAAATCAAAACAAAATCCACCCTCTTTGTTCTTGCTCAAATTCGTCCCAAACCAAAACAACCAAAACCCTTGCTTAAATCTTAATTTTACCCAACTCAAAATCTACCTATAAACTCTTAAAATAAGTCTTGAAATGATTATCCAACCACAAACAAAATCAACACTCAAAATCCACAATCAAAACCACAATAAATCACCTATATCTTCAAGATGAACACATGCAACAACCCTTTTATAAACCCAATCAAAACAGTCCCTAACCCTCTAAATATGGAGCTTCTTGATCTTCTTAAAAAGCTATAATCACAAGGAATAGCACTAGCACAAGTTTCTTGAATGAAAACAACCAAGGGACTTGTAGGGGGTGATGAAATAGGCCTTTTTGAGTGTATTTCTTGTGTTAAATCAAAGTTTTGAGTGGTGGTTGATGGTGTAACAATTCGTATTTTCAGGTCATTTTACGGCGTCATTTATTTCCCCATTCATTTTTAGTCTCGTACGCGTTTGCTTTTAATTTTATCTTTAAGTTAAATCGCGTAAACTAAAAATCAACAATCAACGTAAACGGGCACCAAACAAATAAAAGTTTACGTCAAGCAAGCAATATATTATTTTTATGAAAGTAATAATCAACTTTTTATATTTTATTTTTATTGGTTACGTAAAGTGTTTACATTTCGCAATTTAATGCATTTAGGCATACCCGGAAGCACCAATACCTATCTATACTCAACCAAATACCCACAATTATACCCAATACTCAAAAATTATACAAATTCCTTATATATACATACACATGGCCGGATATGTATGATAAAACACAATGAAGATATTTATTTTTGACTTTGGAATCTATCACATGTTATATAATCTTTCAAGCAAACTTTCTTACATTTACCAACTAGTTCTTACACCTCCTATCCCTTCTTACACCAAAACCATGCCTTTCTTACACATTGGCCATTCAAACATCAAACCATGGTTAAGTTAAAGTGACCTTGGTTAGTTAGTTCATGCTATAAAAGGGTACACTATGCAAGTAACTTCACACGCTTCATTTTTATAAGAAAAACAACACAATCTCTCTTGTTCTCTTTCTCAAAACCCACGGCCAAACCCAATCACCTTAAATAATTCATACAAAATTTAATTACAACATATACAAGTGTTCTAGCAACATATCTAAGGTATACTAAGAAGGGTTGAAGGCTTGGTTTAGTGATTACAAGGGTTAAGCAAGGAAGGTTTGAGATTAGGGTTTCTTAGGATTTAGGGTTTTCTAAGACTTAAAAGCTAGGGTTTGTTTACTAAAAAAGGGTTTATACATTGTTGTTTATCATCTTGCATCATATTTAGGTTACCTAAAAACCTTAATCTCTTTACATTCATGATTTTATGTGTATATAATGGCTATGTAGTATTCACCATCTAGGAAACTTATTAACTTGTAAAATGGATTTTTACACTAGTTTGTGATTTGATATACTTTTACTTATGGTATATGGATGTTAATATAATGTTGGAATAGAAGTATAAGTAATGTACAAGTGTGGTTTATGTATAAAAAGTGTATATAAACAAGTTACCTAAAAGTGTACTTATTAAAGTTTATGAACAAATAAGTATGTAGACTTATGGATCTTGTGATTCTTGGACAATATTTGTACAAATAATGGACTAAGGACCTTAAGTATGTAATACATGTGATATTAAAGGTTGTAATGGACTTGTAACAAGTGTGCTAAACTAGAAAGTTACAAAAATCAAGTTTAAACATGTTTTTAACAAAAACCACAAAGGGTTTGATCAAATTCGAATTTTAACTTATTTATTTTATATTTTTATAAAATACTACACGTTACAAGGATCGTAGGCATGTAAGGAACTTAAAAATCCGATTTATAACGAAGAAGATACGCCATTTTATACAATTAACAAGAAGATACGGCAATTACAAGTTACGACGATAAATAAAACCGAAGTTTATAAAAAGAAATCTTTCATAAAAACTTTTTTAAGATTCACTTCATATATAATAAAATGGTTATTTTCTCATATAGTAATATTTTTAGGATTTCAAAACAATAAAAATCATCACAATTTTTGGATCAATAACGAAGGAGTTATGATATTACGCACAGTTTAACTATAATAAATACTTTTTATAAAGATAAGTTTATTAAAAGTTACTATTCACGTCAGATATATATATTTTGAAAATATCATTCAATTTATATAACTTTTAAATTTACGAAGACGTGCTCGAATAGAACACTAAATCCGGAGTTAAAACGGAAATAAAATATCGACGTATTAACGAGTTTAGGATAACTTAAACTTTAATAAAAATAAATTTATAAAAGTCCATGAACAGTAAAAACCACTGTTCACCAAGGGACTCAAAATATGAAAATGTAATATTTTAATACATCGTCTTAATACAAAAGCGTGGACGTAAGAAACTGATCCGTCCAAATCAACACGTATAAAATATATATATAATATATAAATACGTAATAATAAGGATAGATAGTCAATAATAGTATAGTATAGTATTACCGTCGGGTTCAAGAAATTCACTTTTAACCAAAGCGATATCTCAAAAACTTTACGGGTCGTTTCCTCGACGAGAGGTGAATGGAAATCTACGTTCATGTTTTTATTCGAGCTTGAATAGCATAAAAGTTTTGATTTGGTTTTCTAAATCTACTAAAAAAAGGCATATAAAAAGGAAACTAGACTTTTGGTTTTAAACTATTTTTTTTATACTAAAAATTAAACTATTATTTAAAACTACAAGATTATACTAAAAATGATCTAAAAAAAATGACTAAAATGCTTGCTAAGTGACGTGAAATGTTCATTAAGTGCGGGCTTAGGTTTAACGTATTAAAATGAAAAGTAAAATGAAATGCTTAAAAATAAATGACATGAAATTAAATTGCATTAAAAATAATTGACGGAATGTAAATCGAAAAGACAATACTAATGACTAAATATTTTTTAAATCTTTTTAAACCCGCACCTAAATTCCAAATCACTAATCACTTGACAAGCACTAATAAATCTACTCACTACTCATAATGAAATAAAAACTAAACATTTTAAAAATAAATCTACACTAAGCATGGCAAAAATCAAAACAATATTATAAAATGATAAATTAAAAACTACACTAATTAATTGAAAAATGATAGAAAATGGAACCGAATTGGAGACCCGCAATTAAACGAATACCACCCGATTTATTTAACTAAAACAACTAATCAAAGTCGGTCTAGCTAAATAAGCCCGTAAGCTCCTCGCCTCATGAGTTGACCGGTACCAAAATAAAAAAAAACACTCGAACCAACAAACTGTTAAAGAAATACAAAATTATACTACAAACTTTTAATTTTCTAGCTTCCTGTTA
>BQNB010014802.1:44414-74416 GCA_026074375.1 Tanacetum coccineum | reverse complement strand
TAACCTTTTAAATGCAGATTCAAACGTCGGTGTTGCAACCATGTACCAGCGAAGTCGGATTCATTACCACATACTCATACTCGAGCTCTAAAAGTCAATCATTTAGCATCAAGAGTGTTGATCCTAGACTTCCTCAAAGATCTTCAAAGTCAAATTAAGAATCACATTTTGGGGAGATTATTAGCCTTATGTTCATATAAGTCAAACAAGAATGCAATAAGTATGAGTATGTCGGTCAAGAGAACAAGTTGATCAAGAAATTCAAATCAAGATGATTCAAGTCAAGGAGATGATGAAAGATGAAAGATCTTAAGAAATCAAAGTTAAAAGATAAAGGCTCAAGATCAAGACCACATAAACGACACCGAAAGAATGTTATCGGTCGTCTTAAGCATGAATGAACAAAGCCATTACAAACAAGAAAAGATAAAGACGGGACCAAAGAAGACAAAAGATCAAACGTCATATCTTCAACAGTGGGGAAGATAAAGTCAAATCAAGATAACCTCCATCAAGAACGTCAACGTTGGGGAGATCAAAGAAGACCTTAACATTGAGGGAGATTGTTAGCCTTAATTATATTAAGTCAAACAAGAATGTTATCAGTCTTATTAAGTCAAAGAAAGTCTTGTAATGTAATAGGCTAATTGGGTATTAACGGGCTTGGATTGTAATCTAATATTGTCTGTGTTTCAAGCTCAAAGCCCAAGTTAAGCCAAGCCCGACCCATTTAGAAAGCCCACACGCCATATGTTGGCTAAGGGTATAAATAGGACCTTCTCCACACATGGAGAGGGTGTTGGTTGCATTTGCTTTCATTTGTAATTCAACAATCTTCTCTCTAATCTAATCTCTCTCTTTTGTTTCTCTCTCTACTTTCTTTCTCTAATTTTCCATTTTTCCTTTATCTCTTTTCTAGCTTATTGCTTATTGGTATGGCTTATTGGTGTGACATGGGTTAAGTTTTGGGATAACAAAACCTAATTATAATAATTAATTGCAGGGAAAGATATCTATTTATTATTTGAAGAACTAGAAGATGTTTCTAATAAGGTACACTTTTAATATTTGTTTGATTGTTGTTTCATTAATTAGGTCTTATGTTTGCCCTAATTGCTTGCCGTTTTGAATGAATGTTACTAGGACTGAGTATGATAGGGGTGTCAACACCTTCTCGCCTAAAGGTCATTTGTTTCAGGTTGAATAGGCTATAGAGGCCATTAAGGTATATTTATAATCGTACAAATATGGTTTTTGTCATTTTAATGTTTATATGAGGGTGTTTTAGAGGCAATTGTGGAGTATATGACTAGTAATAAGGTGTTTGGGGTTGTTTATAACAAGTGCTTATATGTTTTTGAATTAAGCAACACAAGTTAGGAGATAGTTGCAAGTTTTCCTGTTTTAAGGTGTGACGAGGTTAAGTAATCAGGATTTTATAAGCAATTAATAAGTATTGTAAATCATACCTACTTTTAGTAAGATCAATTAGTTCTTAACTATTTAATGAATAGACGAACTATTCACTATTAGTTTTGTCTAGAGTCTAAGGATGAAACTTTTGAAGCCGGGTTATAGAGTGAAAGTGCATTGATTCACAAACAAAAGAAGTAGCACTATAAAATATAGTAAAAATAATTCTTAAGGATGAATGTGTGAAGTACGTTCGTTCATGAGATAAATTTGAATTGCAAGTCCCTTTTAACTTGAGTCGGTTTTTTGAAGCCACCGATTCACTTTTATCAAATTTTAGAGAGATCTTCAATCCACCACAAAAAATTCAACCAGAACAAAAATAAGATACCAAATTCTTTATATAAAATTCACTCTTATTTCTTTCAAGTTTAATAATTTTTCAGCTTATACATGTATAAAAATTGAATTCTCAAATTAGGAATGTAAAAGCTTATTTAGGGGTGTTTGGGAAAGGTATGGGATCTTTATAAGTTGCTAATCTATATATTAGATTCTGAATTTCTATTAATCTTTGTATGTGTATGTGTGTGATGTCTTCTTAATGCGTGTGTATGCGTGGATTTTTAGGTGATCACGTCGTAAAGAAAAAAAGGTATAGCTGTTACATGAATAATGATAATACACGTCGTTGCATCATTTGTTTCATGGTTCAGTATTTTGTATAATATTTGTTGTTTTCATATGTATTGATGTCTTGGACAAAGGGAAAAGGAGGTCAGCTGTGATCTGCAACAATGTATTGTCGATAGATTATATACCTAAAACTTATTATTTTTGTGAAATTGTATAGTCCTTTGGTTATCATGTTGGTTCCTAAATCCTAATCTTCTTAATGGCAGGTCTTTTGGATGTTGTAACGGTGTGCAGAAGAACGCCGTCCACATTTGGGCAAAAAAAGGTATGATATAAACATAAAATTCTTCAATATAAACCTATTATACAATCATAATATGCATTTATCCTTTAAATGATAGGTCTGTATGGTATAGTTTGCATTATCTAATACCAAAGTGAAATTTATATGATCAGAACCTTACAAATTTTAGTGCGCGTGAAGCTCATTAGTAATGTGCATTTTTAAAAGGTTGAAATCTTATGCCGTGTATGATTTCTCGTTGTAAAATTGTTGAATTTGCAGGTGTACACCATGAAGTTTCAGTCGAGTTTAGTTGAGTCATCTAACCTAT
Organism: Tanacetum coccineum; assembly: GCA_026074375.1. NCBI lineage: Eukaryota > Viridiplantae > Streptophyta > Magnoliopsida > Asterales > Asteraceae > Tanacetum > Tanacetum coccineum. The sequence goes on along the minus strand of BQNB010014802.1, from coordinate 71,753 downwards.
ATAAGTTTTTGTTCAATTTTTATGTATAAGGAACATTACAAAAATAACATTATTGCAATAAGAATCTATATAGTTGTGGGTGTGTTCATGGACATTAGTATTTATGTTGCTTTTTCATGTAACTTTTTAGGTTTCTGATCACGCAAGACGACTACGAACTGATATATCAAAACCTGGGCATGATTGTTTTGCGTTGTTTGTGTGGATTGTACCCTGATGCCTTGGGAATTCATTCTGTTTCACTAAGACATAAGCTTGAAAGCTCGGGACTCCTTGAGGCTGCATCCAGGTAAAATGGTCCTAGCTTTGAGTAAGTTATTTCGTGCCTTAAAACTTCTGCTACTTGCAATTTACAGGTATACACCATGCATGTCAAGAAAGATGTAACAAAAGAGTAGCAAGAAAATGCCACCCCATCTGAAGTTTCAGTCTAGTTTTACTTGAGTCATCTAACCCATATAAGTTTTTGTTCAATTTTTATGTATAAGGAACATTACAAAAAGAACATTAATGCAACAAGAATCTATATAGTTGTGGGTGTGTTCATGGACATTAGTATTTATGTTGCTTTTTCATGTAACTTTTTAGGTTTCTGATCACGCAAGACGACTACAAACTGATATATCGAAACTTGGGCAAGATTGTTTTGCATTTTCTGTGTTAATTGTACCCTGATGCCTTGGGAATTCATTCTATTTCACTAAGACATAAGCTTGAAAGCTCAGGACTCCTTGAGGCTGCATCCAGGTAAAATGGTCCTAGCTTTGAGTAAGTTATTTCGTGCCTTAAAACTTCTGCTACTTGCAATTTGAGAGGAAAGACTTGCTAGCCACATATTGCTTATGATGATATGCGACAAGGATTTTCTTATAACCTTTTGTAAGCAGTTCCGTATGCAAAATTGGGAATCACTTGATCACGGTCTAATTTTTTTTCATTTGTGTAATTACAACTTTGTGTTTGATTATTGATCCAAACATGGTAATGCGATTGTGTTTTTTTTGTTTTAGATTATTATTAGTGATGATTGAATATTTGTTATTATTCTGATAGCTAGGTTTGACAGCCATCGGGTTGAAAGCCAAGGAAGGTTTTGTTCTCGTTGTTGAAAAGCTTATCAGGTCACCTCTCTTGGTATCTTTTTATCTATGTCTATGGTTTTGTATACTTTTCAAGTGTGTTTGGGTACTACGGCGAAGGAATGTGGGCCAATATGTAGCACCTCGGAAAAAAAAATTAGAACTTCTTTTCATTTTATGTAAGAATATGTACCGCAAGCACTTGCAAATTTGTTGTTATTTTTTCTAATAAAAAGTTATTCCTTCAAACAACTTACAATATTTTACGCTATTGAGAGTTTTAAATAGCGCGTATAAATCATCTTTTTTGCTTTCGGATCTAAAAGGGTATTTTAGAAAACGCGTAACAATAAAAATCATATTTTATTTTTATTTTACGCCGCGCCAAACAAGGTCGCACGACTTATTGTTTATCTTGTGAACCCGTCCATCTCCATTAAATAAAACTAAAAATGGACAACATTAAATATTCCTGATTAAAAAATGTACCATGCCGTTTCCACCACCTTCAAACTCTAAATATACAAATGAATATCCTAAGTCATCATTGAAAATAAAAAAATGAATACAAAATAAACAAACTAACACCATCATTGCATTCTTACATTCAATGTCCTACACCTTTCATTCACATGCTACGTCTTGTTTCAATTTCATTCAACCAATAGTAATTATTCTTAACAGTAATATAAAAGAGAAATCATAACAATGTAATCATACACATCAACAGTAGGATTAAATAAATATCAATCACATGCACATGAAAGCCTCAGGAAACTAGTGAACACCTCTGTAGTATAAATAGACACCATTCTCATCACTTCTATTAGGCACTCTCACAACACAGAGAATTAAATAAGAGAAGTAAGGTTCGAGTGAAATTCTAGTTAGTAAACGTTGGGTTTAAAGGGGTAATATTAACCAAGGGTTGGTTCGAGCTTCCTTGCTACCGCCGTCTTTCCGCATCGACTAGCTAAGCTTGGACTTCCGTAAGTCATTCTTGTAGCACCATATTTATCATGTATATAACGTTCATTTTTTAATAACATATGACATGCATGATATGACCCATGCCTGGTCCTTATAAGCATACGCATGCCAAGCTTTGTCATGCTACACATGAAATATAATGCGTAAACATTCGACCTACCATGAACTAGTATCAAGCATATCGAAATTTAAAAACTATACAAAAACTTTGACTAGCAAAACTCGACACTTATACTCGGTTTGAAATGTTGGCACTAGGGACGAGTAAGACTAAGGCATACGTTTTAAATGCTTGTATTGTGACCCAGACCAAGCCCTACCATGACCACCAACGCGACGGGTGACAAGGGGCCACTGCCTCAACGAGGTTGTGCCTCGTCATTGGTTGCTCCACAGCGAGCAAGGTGGCTGCTCCACAGGTAGCAACCCACCCCGAACCTTTTTCAAGCCACTCATGCGTGCGAGACAGTTGGCTGCTGCCACTGTTGCTGCCGCAAGGTGGTGGGTGGCGAAGGCGGGTGGTTTCATACCAACCGGCTGCTGCCTTCATCATTTCAACGCACCCTTTTTTGTGCCATCATGTTCGACCCACCAAACGCACCACTTGGTGCTGTTGAACTCAAACGAATCACTCAAGCCACGCGAGAAGATCGTCTTTGTGATTAGAAACGGGGTCTTCTCGTTGCTAACTAAATAAGTTATAAACATGCGAAGTAGATAGAAAACTAGAATATATACATATGGGTCTTGTTGCAAGAAGAAGGAAACGAAAACAGTGAGTTTAAAAACTCACTGTTGTGCGTCAGGTGTGCAGCAAAAAAAAAAGCAAAGAAAAGAGGATGGACATGTGTTTAGTATATATATGCATGCACATGAAGAATTTTGTAATATATGCAAGAGTGTATTTTTTTTTGTTATAACAAGTTGACAAAGAAATAATTCATACTATGCTCATTTATAAGTTTTGACATAGATATATATTACATGCATAATTATCAAACTCTCGGTTCGAGCCCCAAATGGGTTGACAACTTGATAACGAGTATAGTTATTTTAACAAGTATAGTTATTTTAACGAGTATAGTATTTCAACGAGTATAAGTTAGGAACGATAATTTTTGATGCTTTAAAATTATTAACAATGGAACCGAACTTTTAAATAGGTAAGAGAGTTTATCCCGGCTCAAATATTTTAGTGAACACCAAAAAATATTTTCAAACTTATTTGAGTTTTAAAGTATGATTTTAAAGGGCATATGATTTAAATTGTAAACCATGAAACATAAGAATATTAAATATAAGTAAATAGATTTTACAAAAATTATTTAAACGTTCTCACATGAAGTGCAACATATAAAACGGACATTCAGGCGAAATTTAATTGACGACTAGAGTAGGTAAATGAGCGAGATAAATATATATATATTTATATATATATATATATATAACTCAATAGTTGGTAAATAATAAATATTATTAAAACCTAAATTGTAATATTTAACAATATGACCATGTGATCTTAAGCACATATTTACATTAAATTAGGTATAAATGCGTAGTCGTGTATCATCCCTAGAGCCAACAGTCTGATCCGAGATATAAGAACATAAAGCAATAATTTATTATTAGGCAAATAAATTGGATAATTCCTATATCAAGTCTCTAAAAGGGACACTCAGATTTATCGTATCTGCTTAGGTGTTGACCAAGTCACTATTTGACGCGTATAGATCCAATATCCCCATTCAAGGCGATTAATTGTTAAGGTTAGTTTTCATAGCCCCTACTCTATTGTTTTAAATCATCTTTTGGGGTGAAAACATTGCTTATTTCAAACATGTGAATACAAGTACAATTACTCATTACTAATTGGTCTAAGTCCCGATTTAACCCACGTTGCTATTTGCTCGATTTATCATGAACCGTTAATTCCTTGTAAGCGCGAATGTTATGGATAGATCTATCGGGATTGACATCCCTGTTTGTCTTGAACTGACATTAGTAAAGCAGACACAGTTTCATTTGAGTCAGATTACAGGTGTCTCGGGTTAGACACCTGCAAGGGCATTCATTTATTGTTGGTATATGTTAACGCTTCGGTGTCATGAGCTTAGATAATAGTAATGCAATTTATATGACTTTGTATCTGTTATATTGTCATATGCGGATGAAATCTTGCGATTCATAAACACTACATTTTCTGCTTAGACAAACCTATGAACTCACCAACTTTATGTTGACACTTTAGCAATGTTTTCTCAGGTGTTAAGAACGAAGATGCTATATGAAGTCTCATGCATTGCAGTCATTTCCCGTTATCTGAAGATCACTTGTACTATTTAAAAACGATGTCGTATCGTCTATTTTTATGCTTCCGCTGAATGTTTAAACAATTTATTATTTCCTAATTCAAGTGATCAATTTTCTTAAAACGTCTCATATAGAGGTCGTTCTGTATTGCTTAGAAGTATGATAATCATGAAGTCACACGCCCTCGGCTGCCATTATACTCTGATATTTTGGGGGTGTGACACAATAGCTCTTGGCCAAAAAAGCTTACATAGGGGGCATTTTAAAATGGGAAGTCACATCATGTTCTCACAAAGCCATTTTAATGATTTATCTTTTGGAAAAATTTACGCTTATAAAGCTTTTAGTTTTTGTGTATCGCACTGATTAGCTTTTCCTCATGTTGGATATCAGAATCAGGAGCTTGGGCATGCGGTTATACTTAGAGCGTCGCTTTTGTACATACAAGAAAATAGTGGTACACCTGATTAACTAGGCTTGCTAAAGAGAAGAAGTTCTCAACTTTATGCACAAAATGAGTAGCAGGTATATATCGACTTCACCTATGTTTTGCAACTTTGACCCATTACTAATAATTTCTTAAATTAGGTTATCTTTTTTGTTGGGAATTATATTGATTTGATGATACAAAACAATGATACAAAACAATGAAACAAGAATGAAATAAAAGGAAAACAAAAGGATCAAAGTCGACGTTATAGAATTCTACAAGATGTAAGAGTACATGAAGATTCTAAAAGATTTGGTCAAAGATATGAAGATAAATATTAGGAAGATGTGTTTCCTAATACAATTAGTTTTCCTTTGTAAGTCTTATGGACTCTATTATATAAAGAGATCCTTAGACATAGTTTTCAATATCCTTGTACGTGAAAAACGTGTGTGTATACAAAGAGTAAAGATGTAGACGTCTAGTTGTGTTGGTATAGCCCCAAGGTCAAATTGACCCTGTTAGATTATAACCGTTCTATACTGATCATATAGAATTGGGGCTTGGAGTGTAACGTATGAATGTAAAGCCTTGTTTAATAACAATGATTCTTTGCTTGAATACTCCGCCTTTGTTATTATCAATCCTAGATTAGTTCTAAACAAACTAGAGCTTAAATGGTCTAGAACCTATCACGTTCTTTAAGTTCTATCAGGTGGTATCAGAGCCGGTTGGCTCGTGATCTAGGATTCTACAAGGTTTAGTGTCGAACATAAGAAGAAAAAAGGGTGTCTGAATTTTTATTTTTGGTAAAGGTCGAATTTAGTGAAACTTGGGTTTTCACAAAACCCTAATTTGGTTAAGCAGTAAACAATCTTCAATTCATGTTTTCTTCTGCCTATATCATTCATTTGTTGCTGCTTGGGATCACGTTGATTAATTCTTGGATTGTTGCTGGGAGTAACCTTAATTATTTTTATGGTTTGCTGCGGGTACTTATTAGGATATCGACGTGTTGTGAAAGAAAGTAAATTAAGGTCTTTATAAACCCTAACTCGGTGATGAAATAAGGTACGAATTCAAGGTCTTGATATTAGTGGTATCATGTTCTTGATTTGTGATTCAAATTTGAGTTCGTTTGATTGATACTGTTACATCGCTACAAGAAATCAGAAGATACAAGGGTTGAAGCTTCAAAGGTTCTTATTGTATAAAGAAACTCAAGGTTAGGATTTTTGTATTCATTGAAGCAGGTTTCATGATTATGGTGTGAAGAAAATCCTAATTTATCTAGGGTTTTGATCATTTTCTTGTTATTACTGGTTCGAATCATTGCTATGGTTCGCATAGCCTTACTTCTTTGTATACAGAAGTTACTGGTGGTTAATTGGTATACTTAGTGTTGCTTCAAGATTATTACAACTGCTAGGTTTTAGCAGTTAGTGTTGTTGGGCTCGAACACAGATTAGTACTGTTGCTTGTTATATGGTTTATCCTACTTGTTTGTGCTGATAACGAATAACTTAATGCTGTTATTGGTATTCGATTTAATGTTGCTTGGATTCAACTACAGTTTTGTATTGTTTGAGTTCAAAGACGAATTTTATGCTACTGGATTGTTGCTAATGAAGAAGAAAGAAAGTAGTTGTACATGTTAAGGTTTTGGAAACCTAATTACTGGCTTACTACTGCTATTGGGCTTAAAAGACTTAATGCTGCTCAAGGCAATTTGAAAAGGTTACTAATGTTTGGGATTGAACTCAACTTAGTGCTACTTGTTGATACTTTAAGCTACTAAGGATATGTCACGATGTTATTAGTGATGTTCGTATTAGAATTGTCGAGTCACCTTAGTGTTGCCAAGTTTAAGGAAACTCAAGCCAAGGGGAAGTTTTGATACTGCTAGAAGGTATGTAATGCTAAGGGTTTTTATGTGTTAATGTTATGAGTTTAGTACTGCTTATATTGGAAGAACGATAGTAATATGAGTTAATACTGTTTGCGTTAATACTGCTGCTCGATATAGAAGTTTCAACTGCTATCTTTGACAGATATCGGACAACACACAGAAATTGATTTTAGTTTAAATGTTCTTAAATGTCTAATGGTTCGTATTTGGATTATTTGCTGTAATTGATTACGGAGACGATTGTTTCTCACTTATTTGACGATGAAGTGGAATTACTTGGGTACATGTTCTTATCATATCTTAAACGGCTAGCAACGTTTGAAGATAACTTGTTCGTGCTTATACGGTGTTGATGAAGACTTGCAAAATCTAGCAATGTGTGATTTCTCTTATAGTGCTCAATACACACATTTGCTATCACTTAAAGGAGTTACGTTGTAGTGCTCAGTGTCTCATTAAGGGTGAAGATTTTGTCAAGAGATTGAGGTCTACTTATACTTCATGGAATTACGTACGAGTTTGGAGTCACGTGGATAGTACAAGACATAAGACACAAGTTTGGGTTATTCTACTTCTACATCAAGTTTGTAATATTGAGTTTTCTCCATCAGTAATCATTACAAAAAGCCTATAGAATTAGAGATTCAATAGACGGTTAACATATTGGTTTCAAGGGAAGCTTAATTGACAAAGTGTTTAACCATCAAGATATATTCATGCACCACTTGAGGGGAAGGTTTTCATTACTACTGCTAGTCATTATTATTACTGCTAGTTTAAGTTTCTACTGCTTAAATTCATTTTTCTTATTGTGCGTAACGGTGGGTAATTTGAGTCATTGGAAGGCTGGATTGGTAGTGTGATATATGGTTTACAGTTGTAAAGATCTAAGTTGCATATCTTCACAAGACCCCTATTGGATTATTACAAAAAGGGGAAGAAGATTACAGAGATATGATTTGCAACTTATTAAATGTGGTGGCATGGAGATTTCAATTTAAGGGGAAGTTTAAGGGGGAGATTGTTTCTTTTATGGAAGATCAAGATGTTGGTTTTGTAATCATTAAATAGGAGAAGATTGTTGGGAATTATATTGATTTGATGATACAAGACAATGATACAAAACAATGAAACAAGAATGAAATAAAAGGAAAACAAAAGGATCAAAGTCGACATTATGGAATTCTACAAATGTGTTTATCGGATTCTCGTGGAGTTGAAACAAACTTACATGAAAAATCGTTATCCTCTTACCAAGGATCGATGATTTTTCCACCGTTGCAAGGATCCAGCATTACTCAAAAAAATGACTTAAGGTCAGTGTTATCAGGTTAAGGTTAGAGAAGAAGATATTCTCAAGACTGCTTTCAGAAAAGTTACTGGACACTATGAGTTCCAATAGTTTGCCTTTCTGGGTTGACCAACGCATAACATGAGCTCGCGACGATGAGCTAGAGGGCTCATTGAACGTGTGGCCTGAGTTGATCATGTATAGCACGTAGAGTGCCCTAGAGTAAGATGTGGGGATGCGGACTCGTGGTGATCACGTTAGTGTTAGACGCCAATATATGTTGTCTTCAGTGAAGCTCGCAATGTGTAGAATCGTCTACAGGTCTAATACGTCCGATCAGATCAGAGCTAGCAAGCGAAGTCAGATACGAGGTAGTTGAATCGTTAGCTGTGTTTGGTGGTACGCTTGTGTAGTAGAGGAGAAGAGGATGTTGATTCTGTTCTGGGGTGATGATAAATTGTTGAGGTAGCGAGTGAGCTGTCTGGCCGAGTGGGAGGAGACTCTCGAGTAAATTGGGAGGGTCGTGGGCATGATGGCGAGAATACCAAATGGCGATGTAAGACTGGAAACGTGTTTATGGGAGGAGCGCGCGTGATAGGCGAATGTGGTCTGTGTCTAGAAGAGTCTAGCGCTCAGGTCGTGTCGGGGGTGGGCGTTGGTTCCATGGTGACGGTTGGAGTGGTAGTGATAAACTGATCGCATGTATATCCTTAGAAATATAAAACGTTGGATCCTTGTAGTTGATCAAATAAATCGTCGATCCTTAGGAGTGGATAACGATTCTTCACAGTTATCTTGTTCAGTTCTCGGTAGTTGATGCATATTCAAAATGATCCATCCTTCTTTTGACTGTAAACAAGATGAGGCCCCAAGTGAGGACTTGGCTTCATGAAGCCTATGTCAGAAAGCTCTTGGAGTTGGTCTGACAATTCTTTCATTTCAGATAGAGCTAATCAGTAATGTGCTCATGCTACAGGCTTGAGCTCCCCCAAAGTATCAATATCAAACTAATATCTACTGTCAAGTGTTGGATAAACCCGGCAAGTCCTTGGGAAATACTTTAAGAAAATCTTGAACGATCAGTACGTCCTTAAGTTGCTTCCCCTCCGACTTGTCTTCAGTCTTCTTTGTAGTAACATGTGCCAAAAATACATGACATCTTTAGATGTACTTGGTTTTAGTGTACGAGTGATGTTCATATCGAGTCTCGTTTCCCTGTTGCTCTCCGTCACATGGAAACATCTACTTGCTTCTTGTTCTGATAGGGAAATACGGAATGAGTTTCTCATCACAATCAATGACTGGCATGGTACTTTTGCCAACAATCCATACTTTATGAGTCGAACGAAACTACCCCAGTTTACGGGCATTAAGTGATATTGAATGTTCGATTTAAGAACTTGTTAATTGTGCAACCCCGCAATGATTAGTGTTTATCTCAAAAATTTCCGCGTCAGCTGTTAACATCATAATAATGTCTATGTAGTTGGTGTGCTATCAATTTGGGAGCTACATGCCGAGTAGACATAAAACTCTATCAGCACCAGTAACAAATAGGATCGAAGATAGCGGTTGTTAGAAGAAGTACCTGTAACGACTCATTTGCTTCTGGGTTTGTCCTTGCCATTGCCACGCCGTACATTTTTGCTAAAGCTTGCCCCTTTCCCACCTTGATTACCAGGTTTGTTGTTCTTCAGCTTGGGCATTCCCTCTTAAATGCCCCATGAAGCACCACATTCTTATCAAACTGTTACCCTCCTGATTAGCCCCAGGGTTCTATGATTTGTTCACCGTGTTAGCATTGCCAGAACTCCATGCCAATTAAGGGGCATGGTATGGCCTACCTTGTATGGTACATGGGTCACTTCGGTGCAATGGACCATTTATGATGGTAGTTGCACTTGGATATTTGACAAAGTCACTATCCTCCCTTTTCTCACTAGGCCTAGCAGTGTAGGCTCTACTAGTGTTCTACCTCTTATTTTGTTGTTGCTGGTTCTGATTGTTCCTTGAAGTGTCCTCAAACTTCCTTTTATTCTCAGTCTGACGTTCAGCATAAGTGCGTATCTTCTTATCTATCAACTCAGTTGTAAACTCAATTGCATCCTGCATTGTCTTCGGCTCGCCGCCATTACTTTTCAATGTATCATGCTCGCGCCGAAAACCATCGAAACATACTGTTCAATTCATATCAAGACTCTTTGGGAAACACACTCAGCACAACAAAGCCAAACTACCTTAAAAAGTTGGTATAATTGCCAAGTCAGTACCCTTCACCTTCAACTCCCAGATCTCCATCTCCAATATCTTGATCTCATTTTGAGGGCAGTACTTAGCAGTCATCATTTCCATAAGTGTGTTCCAAGGCACGCCGTAAGCGGCATCATGACCAACTGTCTTGACATAGGATTTCCACCATGTTAAGGCAACACCATAAAGAGTGCAAGTAGCAAACTTAACTTGGTTCTTGACTGCACAGTTACTGATATTGAAGACAGTCTCCATACTTTCAAACCATTAAGTTAGACCAACAAGTCCTTCAGTACCCTTGAAGTTCAGGGGTTGACATTTGAGAAAGTCAGTGTAAGTGCACTCACGATTAGGGCCGCACAGGTCTTTCAATACCACTTCTAGAACCTTGGCTTCCATCGCCATTAAGGTTATTGTTTCTTTGAATTTCATGCTCACCCAAAGCATCAGCCACGCCTCATGATATCAATGCCTTAATAGCAGCATCAGTCATTGGGGTGGTGGCAGTGGTAGTGGCAGTGGCAGTGGCGGGGGTGGTTCTAGTTCTGGGTGCTTTCCTTGGAGGCATTTTCTTCAAATCATAATAAAATATAATACACGTTAGATTTCATACAATCATAACCGCGACATGACATATACACAATAAATAAAGTAAGATCACAACACAAGAGAGGTATATAGTAAACTTTGTTGATCCCAATGTGTTTTTTTTTTTTATTTTTATTTTTTTTTTTTTTTTTTTTTTTTTTTACATGACATAAATAATACATTTCATATATAACTGGAAAACATACATGACGGTTTAGTTACAAAATGATCCACTTACTATTAGGTTACAAGATGGAATAACTAGAGCCCAATAGTATTTTGTATTTTGTCTTTAAAACCATTCTGGATTCTCCTTCTATAACTCTCATGCTTTACCTTTTTAATACCATTCATCCTAGTTAAATAATTACCTTCACCATGCTCTTCATCATCCTCACCACATTTCTCTTCATTATGTTGGGATTTTAACAACTATTGACCAATTGAAATCACGAGTACGCAACAGAAAACACATAAACACGTATAGAATAGATAATTAACAAAGGATCAAGAACGTGTACCATTTAGCAATTAACGAACCACCTTCTTGAATATACACGTGTGTATAATTCGAATACCACGCAATAACCACCCATGATCTAAAGGTAGATCTTTCTACTTCAACACACACAATACATTCGTAGCAAACAATTAAGTATGCTAGTACTAGTAGTGATAAGCTTGCAAACCACCATGTTCTCGTAGAAATCAATGATTGAAACCTTTGTGGTTTCCTTGGGTCGAACGAACACAAAACTGAATCCCTTTGGGAATTTTAGTCGATCGCACAAGGGGAGAAGGAGAGAAGGAGAGGATTTTAGGGATTTATGTTTTCAAGTTATGAGAAAACTAAACACCATAAGCCTCTATTTATAGCCTCCTAAACTTGGCTTGCAAGTTAGGCAATTCCACCTCCTTTGGGATTGGGTTCGGACGACTAAGGGAGAAAAGGAAATAAAACGAAACTTTCCCTTTTCCCATAATTCCCATATATTAGTCTTTATACTATTTAATGACTAACATAACTCCCGTTAAATACTTATTTAATATTTAACGCTCGTTAAGCTTTATCACTTAAATATATTACATTTAATATATTTATTATTAATTGTTTTACGTATTAACACGTGCGTCCCCGTAGGCTCGAATCAATTCCCGGACATATATTATTTTACGTGGACATATTCCAACAGCTCCCACTTGGACATGTATCAAATAATATAATAACATTGGTAAGCGTCTAGCAACACGCCAATGCTCCCAGGATTATCCAAGTGTGGTTTCATAAAGTCACGGATAAATGATTTATGTATTTACAATCTCTTTGTTTCAAATACCATGTTAAAAATGAATATGGATCAAAGTCATTCCATTATTTAACTATTATGTTTCTCGTATATATGATTAATCAAGATTACCAAAAATCATTGAGACATATCTACATGAGTTTTTGGGTGTGGACACACATACATCTGATTAACTCTACGAGGGGGCCAGTGACATCATTCTCTAACTATTGAAGGAACAAATTCTTTATTGACTACAAGTGTCATGTCACATGCTTTATAATTACTTCTGAAATAATCCTTATTAGATACCTTATTCAGGATAACTAGAACTAAATAAAGAAGAACAATCCACATATGCAAGACCTACTTGCATCTCAAGTATAAGGATTTAGTAAGCAAAATCACTTACAAAATTCACTTAATGACGCCGATCCATAAAGTGATAATCTTATTAGTTGGGAAAGTCCAATATTCATCTTATGAATATCATGTGAGTTTGGCGGACACATCTTTTAATATCCAAGATATCACCAATCACTCAGATTTGTCTTAGTTAAAAAATATTCCCATATTGTTGATCGATAATGGACTAATTTAGAATAATAAATATTATTCACGGATTAAACATGCAAATATAGGACATAATTTATATTAAATATAACAAACTACCAGTATCTTTTATCATTAAAATAAATGTCTTTATCATCCCTTATCTAAATACTAAACACTGATCTACATGAAATACTAGTTATACGAAGTCCCATACTCCTAGCATGTGAGTAAGCTTTCCTTAGATAAAAGCCTTCGTAAAGGATCTGCTAGATTGTCATATGTGTGAAAAACTTTAAGAAGTTTTATTTCGCCTAGTTCAATACACTCGCGAACATAATGGTATCTTCTATGGTAGTGTCTGACGCCATTCTGAACCTCCGGTTCATTTAGCGATGTAGTGCGTCTGGATTATCGCATAACATGCTTATAGGTTTCGTTTATTGTTGGTACTATACAAAGCCCTGAAATAAACTGCTAATCCAAACCATTCTTCCATCCTAGCTTTCGAAGCAGTTTGTATTCAACGTTTGTAGTGAACATTGAGTAGTTACTTTGCTTGGAGCTCTTCCAGTCTAATGTACCTCCATTATCAGTTTTAAATCCAGCATCGCAATAGCAATAACTCGAAGTTCAGCTTCAGGATTTTCACCATAAACCAAGAACATGTCTTTAGTATTTCTTAAATACTTAAGAATGGTTTTCACAGCAGTCAAGTGTGGTTTACCTGGATTCTGTTGAAAATAGATTGTTATATTTTGCGCGAATGCAACATCAGGTCTAGTGCATCTCACTGCATACATAATGGATCATACTGCTGAAGCATAAGGAACATTCTGCATGCGCTTCACCTCTTCAGGTGTTGAAGTACCTTGTGTTTTATTTAAGTCAAAATTTTCTTGCATGGGGATGTAACCACGTTTGGAATTATCCATCATATATCTCTTCGAGATTTTATCCATGTAAGCACTTTGACTTAGTATAATTAATTGCTTTGATCTATCTTAGTAGATCTTGATTCCAAGAATAAATGTTGCTTCCCCCAAATCTTTCATAGCGAAACACTTTCCAAGATATGTCTTTACACTTTGTAAACTTGGAATATGATTTTCTATGATAATTATGTCATCGACATATAAGATGAGGAATGTAATTTGCTGCCCACTAACTTTTGAATATACACATGGCTCATCAAGATTTTGAGCAAATCCAAACTTTTTGATTTCCTCATCAAATCTTTTATTCCAGCTTTTTGATGTTTGCTTAAGACCTTAAATGGTTCTTTGAAGCTTGCTTACTTTCCGGGGCTGATTAAGATCAACAAATTCCTTCAGGTTGCCCATATAAATTTCTTCATCAAGAGATCCATTTAGAAGCAGTTTTGACTCATCCATTTTGCCATTATCTCAATAGTCTTTAGCGCCATATGGCTATTAGAATTCTATAGCTCTAATGTCAGCAAACGGCGTGAGATCATTTCTTCATAAAACAACCCCCATGTAGGTTTGAGGTAAATCCACTTTGCTGCTAGACGAGCTTTATAGGTGTGTATATTTCGCCAATCCATGTATGTCTTGTTCTTTTAATAGCCATTTGCTCCCAATCAAGTCTTTACATTAGGAGGAGATCTAACCAGTAGCACCAGACTGATTATCTTTCATGGATTGCATTTTTGCATTCATAGATAACCCCACTACCTGATTCCGTATTCTAAATTATTGTCAGCTTATAGTTAGGTCGGTTCATTAAGATCCCCTAAACTATGCTCCTCCACTTTTACATTTAGACATAAGCTATCAGGAGCTCGATGTGTCCTTGCGGACCTACGAATGGGAACAACGTCCTCTTGAGGTGGTTTGAAACCTTCAACCTCCATAGGAATTTCGCTAGCATTTTTAGAAGGTGATGTATCTTCATCTTGAATTTCTTTAAGTTCTTCGGCCCTCCCACTGATTTCTTGAGACAAGATTTTTCTTCCAAGAATTCAGCATACATTGCAACAACAATTTTGTTTTCAGGTGGATTGTAGAATTAGTACCCATCGTTTATTGTGTGTACCTATAAAGATACACTTAACAGATCTTTGTTGGAGTTTGTCAGGCGTATCTCTTTTTATAAGAGGCTCATAACCCAGACCTTTAAGTAGACAAATTAGGAACTTTTCCATACCATAATTCATATGGTGTCTTATCAACCTTCTTGGTTGAAACCATAATGAGAATGCGTGTAGCAGTCTCTAGAGCATAATCCCAAAAGGGTGATGGCAGAGTTGTAGATTTCATTCATTCGATCAAACCGGTTCAACAAGGTACGATTTCCTCTTTTTAGGACACCCTTTATGTTGTAGTGTATTTGGAGGTGTAAGGCTGCTCTGAACAATTCCACATATTTCAGATAATCTTTAAACTATTGACTTATATATTCCGCCCTCCTCGATTATGACTCGAAGTACTTTTATAGTCTTTTCGAGTTGATTTTCCACTTCATTTTTAAATACCTTGAATGTGATTTCATGTTTATGTTTAAGCAAATAAACATAACCATAACGACTATAATCATCCGTAAATGTAATGAAGTAGCTAGCATCTTATCTTGACACATGTCTAAGTGGACCACACACATGAGTATGTATTATTCCAAGAAGACCAGTCACCCTTTCTGTACGATGTGGAAACGGTTTCCTTGTTATCTTACCTGATAAACAAGATACTCATTTATCAAAAGATTCTTCATCCGTTGATTTTAAAAGCACATCATCTTGTAGCTTTTCAATACGTTTCTTGCATATATGAGCAAGACGACAGTGCCACAGATAAGTAGAGTCCAAGTAGTGCTTGGCTTTTTTATTGCTAACAATATAAATAGAATTAACATTTAGCACATGATTAATCATATCAATTTCATAAATACCATTACTAGAAATAGCATTAAAATAAAGTAACATTCTTTTTTGGAAACTGAAATGCCATTAATCCGTTATAAAAACATTGGATAAATCATTGGTCTAAACCCAACGTTGAAACTGAACACTAACACCTCTAGTTATAGTAGGGTGCCATAATGACAATTTGTTCTAAAGAATCACTAGGCCTATTTGGTAAATACTAAGTATAATATTCTCAATAGCTTCCCACATTTGCGCTACACGAACGCCTTTGCCCTCGTACAACATAGAGAGCTCTTTCTTTCAACCTTTCTTGCTCCTCCTAAGACATGTTTTGTGTTACATAATGTCGTAGTACCTAACAAGTGTCATACGTCCAGGAATTTTTAGGGAAAGAAAATAATTCTATAGTGAAGATACCTGAAGAACTGGTAGTGCCAACTTGCTTCTTCTTCATTATCAACTCAGCCATGTAAACAAGACAATTCCTTTTCCAATGCCCTACCTCCTTGCAGTGGTGGCAGCCATGACAGGCGTCGCATCATTTGTTGGGTGCTCTTTTACAAAAGGTTTAGGGTTTTTAGGCTTAGGGATATAACTTTTATCCTTTCTTGCCTTTTCCTTTACCCTTCCTTCCTTTTAGAATTTGCGGATTTCTATTGCTTTCTGGATCTCTACCACTTGATCGACCATTACTTGTGGTGTAGCAGCCTTTTTAGGCAAACCTTTCTCATACTCAATAAGCAGAGCTTGCAATTCACCAACTATCTTCCCCATGTTATGCATATTGTAGTTTCTTACAAATCCAGCAAAATCACTAGTGAGGCCATTCAAGATTAAACCAACACTAATATCTCGCGGGAGCACATAACCAAGACGTTCCTCATAGCTCACATATCCCTACATTTTAAGTACAATATGGACCAACTGGTTTTACCAGCCTCTTGTTTGCAAGCATGAAAAGTTTGGATCAGGTCAAACCGCTCCACTCCAGCTTGTTTCTCAAACATGGATTTAAGCTCTTCTTATCCTGTCTTACGGTGAGGAGTTTTCAATTTGTTGTGAGTTCAGGAGTCATACTCCCAGTATAAGACAGCAACCTCATTATAAGACATTCATTAAACTGCTTCCATTGCGCAAGACTTGTGCTTCAGAATCAGCAGTGGAGCCGCGGGATAAAGGATGTTCATTGACATCCATTTTCTTTTTCAACTCTCAAGACATGCTTAAGTTGAGTTAATGTCATTGTATTTATTACCAGAAAGTTTTTCTCTTTTAATCACGACCTGAAATGACAAATGGTTTATGTTTAAAACAGGTGTGTCATCTACAAAACATGTAAAGTTCATGAATTGTATTTTCAGATACATATCATGTGAAGAAAATTAAAACTATCCCAAGTTTAAAATAAAATAAACAATTTTTTTTCTAAAGCTAGGATCCAACTTGACATCCACCATTCACATCAGTGATATACTAGCAAATGTGTATTCAAAAGGTAATTGACGATCATTAATTGTCACCGGTGCAATTCCTAGAACATTATGGGACTTACTTTATTACATTAATTTACTAGTAAGCATGTCTTCATCCATTATGCATCGAGCTCATAGGTCTCACCGCTTTACCTGATTAGAGTCCTCAATAAGAACTGTGATTATGTAACACCAACGTCTCACGAAAAGTGTATAATCACCTTGGGTTGCAATCTAACTACGTCCCACGTAATGTAAAAGGCAAATGTAAGTGTTCTTTCAAATTATGATGGCAACAACTTATTTTAAAGGGTATTTATATTTTTCGTGGCAAATATGTACGAAGAAGCATGCATACATCTTCGTATCATAAATTTTAATAAAAAACTTTTCACCCAACAAATTTTAAGTTATTTATTACGGTAATTACTTATTATCTTCTTTACATTCATGTCATAATTATGTGTTACCTTTAAAAATTGACGACTTCAAAGGTTTTCAAATCAAATGATTTCTTATTTTTATCGAGGGAAATGATTAAAGAATGATTAAAATCCATTTAAAAACTCTGACCATCGCACTTCCTAAATAATTGCAAAATATCAGGGATTTATAAAGTATATAACCCTCAAACCCTTGGTGATATGCCTTGCAAATAAATAGTACTTTTGCAAATTTTGTCATTGATAAAATTCAATCTTGGATTTAAAACACATTATAAACATATTATACTGCAAGTCTCGTCGTGGGAAGTTAATGTATGAGTCTTAGCATTATAGATAACCATACCCGATTGACACATAAGACTTCTTAATTAATAGTTTATAATAAATCTTATTTCATAGTTATTATTCATGTTTATATTTTCTTTTTGAAAAATCTTTTTGTTTTTACATAAGTAAAAATAAAATCTTTAAAAATTAAATAAATATATGAAACATTAATACACATAACAATTTATTTAAAAATTCTCTAACATTAACACATGCCTTTTATTAACGATGGATCCTAATTATCAAATAATTAAACTATGTATATAATCATATAAGGCTCTTTCTTTCAATGAATCGGGCCACATTACAATTACGATATAACTCACTCGAATTGGTAAGCCATATATAAATATACACCACATATCACATAAAAGCTGCTAGAAAATTTTAGTCGACTTCAGGCTCTGATAGGACATAGCTAGGTTCGTCCTCGGCTTTTAAAGTAAACTACAAAGTTGTAGCTTATTGAGTCGTGGATCTACCATAAAAATTTCAAATTTTTTCGATGTACGCTGAATATTTTACGAATATTTTAGAAACAGTGTGTCAAACATTCCGAAAAACCAAAAAAAACCTCAACTTTTATGTTCTAATCATCGAATTTGCATGTCATCGAATTAACAATTAATTATGTATATAATATATATATTTTTTCCATAATAATACTTGCATGTGTTTTATTACGGAATAACAAAATCTAACTTTTAATTAATCAATATTAACAAATTAAACTATCGGATTTGTAACATGTAAAATTTATAAACTAGGGGTTTCGTAGAATTAATTTTCTTATTATCATAAAGATCCAATCTTTAAACCATAGAAACGCCCAAAGGGCTTAAAACTTAATCAAAAAAACCCTTTATTTGTCAAATTTTACATCTTTTTGTAATTTACTATTCTATACGTTGGAACGTGATGCCACTGTTGGGTTTTTAACAACTATTGAACAATTCAAATCATGAGTACGGCAGCGGAAATCGTTACAAAACGTATTGATAGATAATCTAATCAAAAAGACAGAACATGTACCCTTTTAGTAATTAACGTAACCTCCTTCTTGAATATACGAGGTGCGTATAATTTCGTATTCCACACATAACCACCAAAGACTAAAGGAGGTATCTCTAACTTCAACACATACAATACGTCTGTAGCAAACAATTAAGTATGCTAGTACTAGTAGTGATATGCTTGCAAACCACCACGTTCTCGTAGAAATCAACGATTGTAACCTTTATGGTTTCCTCGGGTCAAACGAACACAAAACCGAATCCCTTTGGGAATTTCAGTCGATCCACAAGGTAGGAGGGAGAGAAGGATAGAGAGTTATTAGGGATTTAGGTTTTCAAGTTATGAGAAAACTAAACACCATAAGCCTCTTTTTTCAGCCTCAATAAACTTGTCTTGCAAGTTAGGCAATCCCACCTCCTTTGGGATGTGGTTCGGTCGGCTAAGGGAGAAAAGGAAACAAATCGAAAATTTCCCTTCATCACTTAAATCCCATATAGTAGTCTTTAAACTATTTAATGATAACATATTCGGCCCTATTAAATATTTATATAATATTTAACGGTCGTTAAGCTTTATCACTTAAGTTATAATTATATTTAATTATTATTATTATTTGTTTTACGTATTATTGCGTGCGTCCTCATTGGCGTCGAATTAAATTTTCGTGACTTATATAATTTTACAGTGTACATTAATTCCAACAAAGTTGTCTCCTTTTTAATCATTTTATAATTAGTATTATATATTTGATTTGTCAAACATTCAAATTATGATTGTCTTATATTACGATGTGAAAGAAACATATCAAATCCAATCAACTATCGTGGTGTTTAGTATGTTGTAATCAAAGAAGGAATGGAAAAGATTATTACGTTGGAATGAAAAAATGTTGTTTGTTTACATTTGTAGAATGTAATGATTCGTTACTAGGAATGACTCATTTTAAACAAATTTCATTCCTATGGGTCCCCTACTTTTTTTAATTTCGTCTTGTAATGGAATAAATTACATTAAAAACTACATATTTAATCTAATCACATTAATTAACTTCGTATCATCAATGGGTAATTTTAGTTTATTTGTTTATCGTTCCATTACGTCTTATAATTCAAACCATAACATGATTACTATTAGTAATGAATCATTATATTTTATATTTATTAACATTGAAAATCTATTCCATTTATAGGAACTATTTTCTTCCGCTTCCTACCAAGAATGAACCCTATGTTTAACAATCACGTTTTGTAAGAGTTGATTATCTTATTATCCGTTTTCAAAAAAATATTAAAAATAAGCAATCCCTCCTAGGTCAAAAGCAAAAATCCAAGTTATCTATTTACATATGATGTTTTTCAAACCCGCTCTGGATCGAGTATTAATATTGTTGTTGTGGTAGTGAAACAACAATAACCATTTTATGTTGGAAAGTAGTGTATTAGCAACCAAACACAACTAAAAAGATTACCACAAACAACCACACACGTTCACTTCAAACAGCCCATAACAACCGTAGAAATAACCTGCAATAAAGAAACAAAAGAACCGAAAACCTGCACGGGTATTCCTTGTCCTTTTAAAGCTATTACGAACTCGTATATGTATGCTGCGAGTCTCCAATCGTACAACCCCAGGATTTGATGCAGTCACGTGTGTTTTATCGACAACAAACCGAATAAACACAAAACAACGATGGTGGTAGCTGAATGATAGTGTGGTGTGTATATAGCTTTTTGGTAGTGTGTACTGTTGCATACTTAACTCATGATATATGTCTGGTATTTATACATAAACAAGCTGGAAAACAACTCCTACTACCAAATAACTGCCTCAGCTTTTAGGGGGGAGATTGTGTGATTGTGAATGAGTAAAAGATGGAACAAAACCCATGACTTTTAAATGTGGAAGACTTGGTCTTATAACTTTTACTCTCAAGTTGCTTTCACAGTCACAATTTTAATATAAACTACACTTTATATTATTTATCCCCCACCACATTCACTATTGTAAAGTTATATTTACATCTCATATAAAAATAAGTATAACCCAATATTGATTTAATCAACTAAACCAATAAACAAAAACTTTACAACCTTCTATATTCTAACATTTTTAAACGTCGCGTCTTCGAAGGACAACGTTGGAAGGGCCTAATGGTTAGTTTGATTCACACTCGTATACAGGGGGGGAAGACCAGGAAAATGTATAAAGGGGGCAAAAAAAATTGTTACAACGAGGCAAAAAAATGTGCAAAAGCGCCGTTAAATACTGTTTTTTCCCAAAATATAACAATTATATACATCAAATCAAATACAAGTAAAATCAAACCAGAGAGTATTATATTTGTGAGATAGCTGGCTTCGATAGCATGATGAATATTTTTTTTTGTTCTACACAAAGTTGTGGTTTCAGTTAATTGAAAGATTTGTGACATAACTGGCATATAGTCGTATGTTTGTGTCAACATTCATCAATTGGAGGTTTGGGCTGTAGCCAACATAACATACGAACAACATAAAATTTTACAATTTCTTTGTTGATATTAATGTTGACACGGGACTCACATATGCAATCACGTCAAAAGTTGCCTATGCAAATTTTATATTTCATGTCCAATTATGGTTCAAGTCTCGGCGATGTATTGAAACTATATGAATAAAAATGGAAGGGGAAAAATAGAGTGTGGAGAGTCTTTTCTTTATTGAAGACCTCCAACCAATTCTAGTTAAAGCTTCTTTGAGTTGGCTGGTTTTGAGCTTAACTGATAGAAACCTAGATCCGATTTTTTAAAAAGATGAGGGAGGGTTTTATAGAGAGAAGAAAAAGAAAACAATGTTATTTTTTTAAAGAAAGGGAGGGTACGGGACAGTAAGGTGGAGAAGGGAAAGAGGTTATAAGGAAAGTTGGCATTCTGTTTCGTGTTCTTGAGTTGTAAAGAAACAAAAAGGAAAAGAAGATAATATTTACAAAGATACCCTTTTAACTAACTAAACATAATTTGATTATTTTATCTCACATACGAAATTAAATCATAAGGATCAGAAGTGTTTTTATACGGTACTCGGCAAAACCAACAACGGAAAAAACTAGCCTTAACAAAAGTTTTATGCCTTTCATAGTATCGTAATAAATGAATAATTTAATTGTTTTTAAATTGATTGTGTACCGGTGTAAAGAGTAGTAAAGCATAGTTAATTTCTAATATATTAAAAGAGTTATTAAATTAAAAACCATGCACCTTTAATTATTTGTTAACCTGACATAAAGAGTGAAATATGGAGGAGTCTACAGGGATACAAAGTGACTGTTTGGAAGCTGTTTGACTCTAGTAGAGTACACTTTGTGAGATTTAAAAATCTACACATCTTTATGTTAGTTGAGAAGAGATATCCCCTCACACCAATAACAATCACAAATATGCTCAACAAGAAACTTCAAGCTGATTATTGGAATGAGATGTGCTATCAACTACTCAAGCTCATGGTAAAGCAGCAAAAGGGTCAATGAAGTGTTTGAATGCATCTTCCTGATAGTGATGAAGACTTTTAATGAAGAAACTTGAAGATTCAGAAGATGAACATCAAGTTTAGGGGAGGATTGTTGGGACTTAAAGACTTCAAGATGATTCTTAGAGTTACTACTGCTCAGGTATATATTAGTGCTGTCAAGCATAACTTAGTACTGTTGGTGATACTAATGAAAATTATGCTAAGTAGTTAGTACTGGTAGTATAAAGTTACTACTGCTAGTTACTACTGTTAGTATAATTTAGTACTGTTAGTATAAAGTTACTGCTGCTAGTTGAAGTTAAGACTGCTCAGAGTTGAAGACTGAAATATATGCTAAGTAGTTAGTGCTGCTAGTAGTAAAGTTAAGACTGCTAGTACACAGTTACTACTGTTAGTATATATTAGTACTGCTAGTACTAATGTTACTACTGCTTATGTTTATTAGTACTGCTGGTACAAAAGTTAATGCTGCTGGATTACAACTGCTAGAAGAGTTACTACTGTCAGAAGGATAAAGACGAGTAAAGAGATAAGGATTGTTTGGAGAACAAGAATACTTACGAAGATAAGTATTGAGTTATTTTTGTAAAAGATATGTATAATGTATTTGTTTAAGAGATTATGTTTGCTTTTAAAAAAGATCATGATATCTTAGGAAAGTATTGTAAGCCTTATAGGACTCCTTGGTGTATAAAAGGAGGTCATAGGGTATAGAATTCAATGTATTAAAAACGAGTCATTGTTATAGCTTCAAGGTTGTAAACCCTAACACTATCAAAGAGTGTTTGTATTAATATATTGGAGCTTATTGTTTTGATTATATTTTCTGTTTGTCAAACATACATTGCTGTTATTCATCTTAGTGGTATAAACTAGATTCCACATAGTTTATATCATATACACAAAGTTTCATTCTTAGTACCTTTGGATTTATCTAAGGATACTAAACCTTACATCAAGCTAAGGAGTTAAAGATATATTCATTGGGATCAACAAATTTTAATTCTGCCTATGGACGTCGTATGAGGGGAGTATCATTATGATGTAACGAGTTTAATTTCGTATATAAATAAAAAATATATATATGATGTTACTAATATAAGTACTTTCCTTTTGTTTGTAGAGTTATGGATGTGCCGCAATCGCCCACTGTGTATTTGACTTTCTCATTGCAGAGGCAAAGCCCGCACCAGAGCAGGTGAAGAATAATCAAATAACATACATGGAAAGAGGAAAAGAGGTTGTTTTAGAGAGAGAGTAGGTTAGATGAACACTTAGAGAGAGAAAGTACACACTCGTTATTCCCTTGGAGGAAATCCAACTCGACGACAAACTAAACTTCGTTAAAGAACCCGTAGAGGTTATGGACCGAGAGGTCAAGCAACTCAAGCGAAGCCGTATACCTATCGTTAAAGTCCGTTGGAATGCACGTAGAGGTCCAGAGTACACGTGGGAACGTGAGGACCAATTCAAGAGCAAATACCCTCAGTTGTTCGTAAATTCTCAATCTCCTACAACGCCTTGATTTTGGGACGAAATCTTCTAACCTGGGGAGACTGCGGCACCCCGTAGAATTCAGATTTCCTTTTTGTCATTAAGTAAGATTATGTATCGTGAAATTTGCAAATGTACCGTTAATCCTAAAAGAAAGTTATTCTTCTATATGATGAATGAACTTACTTTCGTGTTATAGAAAGCCTTAATAGCACGTGCGAATAATTACTATTATCGCTCTTATGTTGTCAAAAAAAAGATATTTATAGAATCGTAGCGATTAAACCATATTAATTCACATTTTGTGAAACGAAGCCATTTATCGCGTCATTTTTACAGAAATACCATCTTACTCTCATACCGTGACAAATTAAAAAAAAAGGATGACAACCAGACATCATATGTATACTTGCATACTACCCTACTTGTTTTCTTTTCAAACTCCACATGCCAAGTTACGTCTCATGTATCTGATTCAAATTTCAAAGGTCAAGAAATAATATATATTCCCACACAGTGATAAGTAGTACCAATGAAGACCAATAGTATTAAGAGGTTTTGTGTAATTGTTCAATAGTGTGTGTAATACCACTCCACATGCTTTTAAATTTTTCAGTAACAGACAAAAATGGTTTACTGTATAGATATGAGCCATTCACACTCATCTCTAGCACATCAATTCCGAATAACAAGAATGGAAACAATTACGGCAGGAGTTAAGGTTTTCGAGCCTAGAGACGCCGAGTTTAAAAGGGTAGAAGCCAAGGGAGGTTCGAGCTCTCTTATCACCATCACCTCTCCCCACCGTCTAACAAATTTGGACCTCGGTAAGTCGCACTCGTAATTTAACGTCTATCATTGTCATGTCATTTACCCTGTAGCCTAGCATACAACACCAACAAAACGCGTCAAATCTTGGCAAAGCTAGATAAGTGCCTCAGTTTTTGCATGACTAAAACACGACACACGTGGTAAAACCCATGCATGATCCGTATGAACATGCGCATGCCAAACCTTTCGTCATACCATGCATGGAGTGTCTATATGTGGAAACTGTAGTGGAATATCATATTACGAAAAAGAATAACGAACAAGGCCATTTATTAAAAAGAGTTTAAACGGTACAATTGGCTCTCTAGAGACCGAGTATAAGCTAGTCTATGCATGACTGACATAGACCTGATGTCGTGACCTCGGTACGTTACCCTGGGCTTAACTGAGTGGCATATGACGAACCACAGCGAGCCGTTGGCTCACTGTTGGACGTCACAACCCCTAACGAACCCGAGCAAAGTATACTCGTTGGTTCGTACCAAGGCCTCGAAGCACTTGACACTGAATTGCATCACAAGATGCACCACAATGCATACAAAGAAGCCATAACAGGCTGCTGCCATTGTCGCGGCTGTTAAGATGCTAAGGACGTAGCAATGTCCTTGTGCCTCGGTGTTTAACTAGACTTAAGACTAACCATATACGACGGGTCATGCGAAGTAAGTATAGAGACTTAGTTATACTTGTAGAATGTTACAATATGTAGAAGAAGAAACCACAACAGTGGTTACCAACTCCACTGTTGGGCTCGACAAAAAACAAAAAGAATGGAAAGAAAGAGTAGGGCATGTGGGTTTTTTTTGTAATGTATAGCAATAATGCATGTAATAATTTCCAAAACTTGCATGAATTTTTCCATGATGTAAGAGTAGTAAAACTTGCATGTTTTTTAGCCCTTTGGGTCGTCCCAGCCGAGACCCAAACGGGTTGACAAGCTTACTAACGAAAAAAATTTGACGTAGAGATATGTTACATGCATAACTATCGAACTCTCGGTTCGAGCTCCAAGTGGGTTGGCAGCTCGTTAACGAGTATAGTTATTTCGACGAGTATAAATTAGAAGTGACGTTTTTCGATGCTTTAGAATTATTAACAATGAAACCAAACTTTTAAACAGGGAAGCGAGTTTATCCCGGCTCATATATTTTAGTTGACACTAAAAATATCTTCAAAACTTATTTGAGTTTAAAATATGATTTTAAAAGCCATATGATTTAAATTGTAAACCATGAAACATAAGAACATTAAATACAAGTAAATAATTTTTACAAAATTTTTAGACGTCCTCGCATGGACTGCAATATATAAAACGGACATTCAGACGAGATTTAAGTGACGACTAGAGTAGGTAAATAAGCGAGATAAACATATATATATGTAACTCAATAGTTGGTAAATAATAGTTATATTATTAAAACTTAAATTGTATTATTTTAACAATATGACCATGTGATCTTAAGCACATATTTACATTAAATTAGGTATAAACACTTATAGGTGCGTAGTCGTGTATCATCCCTAGAGCCAACAGTCTGATCCGAAATATAAGAACACAAAGCAATAATTTATTATTAGGCAAATAAATTGGATAATTCCTATATCGAGTCTTTAGAAGGGACACTCAGATTTATCGTATCTGCTTAGGTGTTGACCAAGTCACTATTTGACGCGTATAGATCCAATCTCCCCATTCAAGGCGATTAATTGTCAAGGTGAGTTTTCATAGCCCCTACTCTATTGTTTTAAATCATCTTTTGGGGTGAGAACATTGCTTATTTCAAACGTGTGAATACAAGTACAATTACTCATTACTAATTGGTCTAAGTCCCGATTTAACCCAAGTTGCTATTTGCCCGATTTATCATGAACCGTTAATTCCTTGTAAGCGCGAATGTTATGGATAGATCTATCGGGATTGACATCCCTGTTTGTCTTGAACTGACATTAGTCAAGCAGACACAGTTTCATTTGAGTCAGATTACGGGTGTCCCGGGTTAGACACCTGCAAGGGCATTCATTTATTGTTGGTATATGTTAACGCTTCGGTGTCATGAGCTTAGACAATAGTAATGCAATTTATATGACTTTGTATCTGTTATATTGTCATATGCGGATGAAATCTTGTGATTCATAAACACTACATTTTCTGCTTAGACAAACCTATGAACTCACCAACTTTATGTTGACACTTTAGCAATGTTTTCTCAGGTGTTAAGAACGAAGATGCTATATGAAGTCTCATGCATTGCAGTCATTTCCCGTTATCTGAAGATCACTTGTACTATTTAAAAACGATGTCGTATCGTCTATTTTTATGCTTCCGCTGAATGTTTAAACAATTTATTATTTCCTAATTCAAGTGATCAATTTTCTTAAAACGTCTCATATAGAGGTCGTTCTGTATTGCTTAGAAGTATGATAATCATGAAGTCACACGCCCTCGGTTGCCATTATACTCTGATATTTTTGGGGTGTGACAAATAATATTAAATAATATATAGTCAAGAAATAATCAATTGTCGGACAAGAATAATACTTTATTTTACGGATACAAATACGTACACTTATTTAACAAATATGATTTAAACATTGTTTTAACTTTTCAAATTATACAAAAACTATTAGGTGGTGGTGTAACTATATAACTTGTGATGTAGTATTTATATTAAAT
>BQNB010014802.1:0-43151 GCA_026074375.1 Tanacetum coccineum | reverse complement strand
TGGTTGCATAACCGGTTTTCATATGTTTCGATCATGGAGATACCCCCCCTCGGAGAGTGGTTCCAAAACCACTCTTTATAGGCTAATTTGACCAGTTTTATGGCTTTTTTTGTAGTAGTGATTGACGGCGTACATGTATTTTTTTGATTTTAAAAGAGGTTATCGCACTTAAAATGGTGCTGAAAATAAAGTTCCCATATATATATATATACTTACCTTCTCTTGCGAATATTTTACACTTGTTTTATATAAAATTTATTTATATAAATACTAAGACTTTCTCAAGACATTGTGAATTACACGATGGTCTTTGAAACTTTTATGATTTTACATAATACCGTTTACATAACATTGAAACATATCACAGTCCGCCAATTCCATTAGTTACCTTACCATTCAACTTCAAGTTTGAACACCTGCCTCATACTGTTGAAACACCTACGTCATCTTGTGACCCGTCTTACCTAGTGAAACCTAAGTTGGAACCATCATAGACTTTATTTTCCTCTATGAAATTCACGTTATACTTCCGTTTACATGTTTGTTGTACTATATGGACGATTTAAATTATTTATCAAACTCATGTGTCGTGAAAACTTCGTCGATTTTACTTTAACTCTCTACCTATTCATTCAAGTCGTTCCTTAAAACTACTACGGTTCCTTAAATATTTTTACAACTACTTTATAAACCATTTCACTACCACATAATGAACTATTTTGTTGTCTTCTGTAAGCTGTTTCCCTGGTCAAGTTACAAACTATTTTGTGTCAATTCACAAACAATTTGTTACCACATCATAAACTCCCCACTATTACATTATTAACTGTCACGTGATTCCCTCGAAATACCACTTCATAAATAATTTTAGTACCATCTTGACTTGAATATTTTTTACTATATATATAATATTAATATAAATATATATAATAAGTAGTCCCAAAATATCAATTATAAGAATTCCGTGAGGCTTTTAAGAAGGATAATTACTTTTACCCAAAGCAAAATCCCAAAAAACCTTCCCGGGTCGTTTCCCGACGAGGTGCGAATTTGAAAATCGAGGTAACGTTTGTGGAACAATGCTTGAATATCACAAATTTGATTTGGTTTTCTATTTCTACAAATAAAATGCACAAACAAGTAAAGGCACGCTAAAAACAAAAGCAAATAAGGCTAAAATACTAAAAACGATAACGGGATTTAAAACCCGTTCTTTAAAAACTCAAATTCTAAAATTTTAACCCTACAAATGAAAATTTAATTTTTATAAATCCTAAATGATAAAAGAAAATTTAAAAAAAAAGAATTATATTTTTTTGACTTTTATATTATTTATTATGAATTAAAAACGGATTTAATCTAAAAAATTAATAAAAAATACTAAACTAATTTGGAAAATTCTGAAAAATTTGTGAAAAGTACCTTGCACTATGCTAAACATAGGAAAAATAAAACGGGTGAAACAAACTTATCTAAATAAGTTGTTAATAAGCCGAAAAGGCTTATTGCTTAAATGGCCTAAAACGTGGTTAAGTATTAAATGTTGCAAACCTATAACGAAAAAGTCCCAAGGGCAGAGTGGTTGTGTCTGGTGTGTTAAAATCATTGGTTGAGTGAGGGAGAGTCGTCATGGATCACCCATGCTCACCTTGACTTCTCCTACACTCCTAATGTTTTTATTTGCCAAAATTTTTTTGAAAAAGTCTTAAGACCTAAATATAAGCAAATCTTAGTAAAATGACTAGATAAAACCACAAATAAGCACATAAATAAGCTAACAAGAGTGACAGTTTTGGCTTTTTACACTAAGTCTTAAAAAACTAAACTGTTGGCATTTTTAGACTTAATAAGCTAATAAAAAAGCAAATAAGCTAACAAAAGACAATAAGCTATACCTAATAAGCACTATGAAACAAAAATAAGCAATAAAATGAAGCTTAAAATGACAGAATCTTTTAAAAAGCTTTTAACTTAGAATTCTAAATTGAAAAAGCTCAAAAGCTTAAATAAACTCTAACCTAAGCTAAATAAAGTAAAAGCACTTTAATCCTAACTTAATAAGCAAATCTAAACTAAGTTTAAGCAACCTAACAACTGAAAAGCTCAAATAAGCTAATAAGCAATTTGGCCAAAAAGAGTACTTAAACAGCCCAATGAGGCACTTTTGGGCTTAATTTTAAGCCCCAAATCAGATCCTTATGGCTTATTGACCAAAAGGACAATCAAGCTTATACATTAAGCTACAAGAATCAACAAAGAAAAAACCATTTGAATATTGCAGATTAGCCATAAAAAAGGCTTAAGAAAAAGCTTGAGATACACTATCGATATTGGGTTTATTTTCAAAGATTTTAAAAGGACAAAATGGCATTTGCAGCCTTGATTAAACTAGTAAAGTTATGATTAAAATCTAAGTATAAGCAAAACAATAATCCCATACCTAATGAACTTGGTACAAGAAAAATCAAAAGCTTAAAACACACTTAGCTTATCTAAAATTGCTTTTTAAAGATGGACATATTAAACATTGAAATTAACTCTTGTAAACCTATGACAATATAACTCAAACCCAAAATAGAAAAACCTACATACACACACTGGAATTCTACTGCATTGTGAATCAAAAATAAGCATGCTAACAAGCCCTAATATGCACTTAAAGTAAAAACTAAATAATTAAGCTAAACGTATAAAGGCTTAAAACCTACAGATTAAATCATGATTACTAAACACCTTAGAATGAATTTTTACACTTTGAAGAATTTTCTAAACTGGAATATAATATAATTAAACATTCCAAATTTGACTTATAGGTCCAAAGTCACCAAGCAGTATTAACACTTGTTAAACTGCTATGCCAAACCCCCAAAAGAAAGTAAAAACCATTTAAGCATGTTTTTTAGTTTATTTTTTATAAAACACAGTTTAAACCTTTGATTTTTGAAAACAGATGATGAACTAAGTTTAACTAAGATTAATGCAGTATTTTAAGCTAAATTATGGCAGATTATGAAATACTTGAACAAATGAAACAAAGACTATAAAATAAGCAAGTTAAGCACTAAATGACATGAATAAGCAAGAATAAGCAGATAATAAGCAGAGCTAAGTAGTAAAATAAGCTAACAGTTTATAAACTAAAACTTGAAAATAGAAAACTTACAAAGGCCCTTGCTCAAAACAGGGCAAACATGCTTAAAAGAGAGCTGATCTACAAGCTCTAGCTTGTTTAAAACAAGCTAGTAAAAAGCAATAAGCCCTTCCCTTTCTGGCTTATCTTCCCAAAAGAGCTTTTGAGTGAATTTTTTAATGAAAAAGGACTTAAGCTATATAAACTATGGAAAAGTTTATATAGCTTAAGTTAAACAGCTTAAGTAACAAGTAAAAATAGTCTAAGAGAGCTTACAAATCAATTTTATAACATAAAATGCATTAATCTTAAAAAAATAGAATTTAACTTAAACACATCAAACTTTTCATTAAACTTAAAAAGGAGTACAAGACTTTGAAAAATAAACTACAACAAACTAAAAAGTAACTACTACGAGCTGCTAAAAAACTAGATACCCCTTAGGGCTTACAAAAGTCCCTATTTATAGAAGAAATATCAAAGTCTTGGGTCTTCAATGTGTGTTTCTTCAGTGAGGGGGATATGATATGTGTTTTCTGTGTGAGAGAGCCCCAAAACCCACATCTAGGCCCATCTAATTTCTGGCCACCCAAGTCTTAAAATCTTAGCCCTTAGAATTAGTCCAAAGGATTCACAAAATGGAGATTGCCAGGTGGAATAGGCAGTTTGTGAATTGGGTTGAGGTAGGAAGAGGGAAGTTTTGTCTGGGGTAGCAGGGTAACCTGTTTTGGCAGATAAACAGTGTTGGCGGGAAATGGGATAAGGTTTTGTGTTTGTTTGACTGGGTTTGACATTTAGAGAGGTGACAACTTTGGCCCCTGAACTTGTATTGGGTTGTTACATGGACAGTCCTTGTGGTGAAATAAGAATACCTAGCGTAAAATCGGCGAGAATAATATACATACAACTATATAACTTTACGTTTTGACTCAACGACAAACTTATTATTTAAAAGGTATGATGAATGTGTTAAAGTTATTCGTGGTTTCCTGTAGATTTTTAAGCAATGTACAAATTCTGGAAATTAACCAAAAGATTTAAAAACAAAAATCAAAATTTTCTTGTACTGGAGTGGGGACGCCGTCTGGAAAATCCAGACGCCGTCTCCACAGTCTGTAGAGAATTATATTTTTTCTCATTCAAAATTTTCTGCACGCATATCCATTAAGTATTTCCTGCAAATAATTTACTGCAAAACCACAAAAATTATTAACACAAACATATGACTCGATCATACAAGACGCGAATTAATCTAAATTATTTATCTTGACTTGTTTGAAAATTTGGTTCTTATAAACTGGATTTTTCCCCTACACTTATTTTTGTAAAATACGTTTGAATGAGATTAAGACGAGGTTAAAAACATAACAAAGCGTGATTACAATAATTTTCAAACAATAATAATAAACAAATAATGAATTAAAACACACGACACTCCTAAAATGCGGAATTTAAAAGATTGGGTTGCCTCCCAATAAGCGCTTTTGTTTATTAGAGAGTCTTTTAGCTAGACTCGGAGTCCTATTCCTTACGTTGTTTCGTGAATGCTCACATGACCCCGTATGAGCCATTCTTTCATACTTTCATCTACTTGATATTCGGGACCTAGATTCAATCAATTCTTATACATAAACTTATTTTTTTACGAGGGTGCTTAAATCCATTCATCAAATCTCTCTCGCTAAGTACAAGGATAGGCGGGATTTTTCTCCAAGACACATGCCCCCAACTTTTGAGCCTAGGTATAGTGCGGGGCATTTGGAACGTGTAGTTATCAAAGATCCAACTGAAAGATATCAATCCCTTAACACAATCATATTCAAACTTAGCAACTTCTCTAAAGGGCTTGCCCATCACAACATCCGCCATTCCACTTAGAATAAACTCTCCTATGTCTTCTAAAACCACAAAGTCGGTTACATAGACGAAACTTCCAACAAACACACAAACATCCCTAACTATCGCGACTAAGTTTACCCCCATACTCTCAAGCCCATCTACCATTATAGTGTTATAAGCTTTTCGCGTGATGATGTTCATTGGTAAGAAAGGATCAAAGTAGGCGGTGAACTTCCTAAAGCTAATCATACATACGAATGCTAGATCATCTCCATTAAAACTATTAATTACTCTCCTATGGCGTAGTGTTCCCGCGTTCCCATACTTATATAACTCATTAAGAACTTCACCATCATCCGAATCGCTATCCGAGTCTAAAAAGGGAGAGACAAAGGGTGTATCTACCGATTCACTATCGGACTCAACTTCGTTCATATCAATTTCCTTGGCTTGGGGAGCAAATCCATTGAGGAATTGCTCGATATTTAGCTCATGGAGCTCTTTGACAACTTTTGCGCGAAGCGCGGTTAAAAAGATGTGAGGGTTATTGGGTGGTGGATTCGCGTTCTCCATGATGAAGAAAGGAATAGTCAATGAAAATTTACGAACAAACACACAAAGAAAAGATAGACTACAAGAAAGCTAATTAAAAAGAAAATAAAATCTCACTTGAAAGGATTCAAGAAAGTAGAACTAAGCTAAATAAAATCAGAACCTAAACTAGTTGCTATTCCCCGGCAGTGGCGCCAAAAACTTTTGATGAGGTTGTGAAACTCACTTTAAGTTTTACAACTACCTAGGCAGTGTACCTAATTGTTGTAGTGTAGTATATGCAAGACACGGGGGTTGTTATCGTTCTCTAGGGGAATAAGCGTCAGTAAAGGTCCTAATTAAACATAGCTAAGAACTAAAAGTTGAAAAAGATTATTTTTGTGTTTTTATATTTTTACGAAAGCAAGTAAAATCTCGGGGTTTAAAGGTGGTTGATTTTAACTACTAATTTAAACTAAATTAACTAAATAAGATTAGGGGAATTCGTATGATAATGGAGTAGTGTTTACTTAATCATGCATGATCCTTGGTAGCTTCTCCTAACTCTATTGTTTTGTCACGCTTGCGATGTATGCGTAGGTACTATTCTAATGCATGGCGAATTACATGAAAACGCCCTCTACGAAATAACTAACTAAGGCAACGCACAAGTAAGGTAGTATGACGACTATTACAAGTCCCCTAGTCTAGCTAAACGTGTTTGTATTAATACCTAAAGGGGATTACCCACACATGGGTAAGGTAGTA
The DNA here is from genome assembly GCA_026074375.1 of Tanacetum coccineum. Classification (NCBI taxonomy): domain Eukaryota; kingdom Viridiplantae; phylum Streptophyta; class Magnoliopsida; order Asterales; family Asteraceae; genus Tanacetum; species Tanacetum coccineum. The sequence continues at coordinate 36,883 of BQNB010014802.1, read as the reverse complement.
TGAAGACTATTACCTGCGGGATCCTTTCTACACAATCATGTCCCTCTAGATCTTACAATAAGAGGCTAAACATGCACACACATCAACAAGAAACGATGGAGCTAAGATCTACATACCAATTCACATACAATTATAAGTAAACACTAAAAATATCTAGCCTAGCATGTTCAAGATAGAGAAAACACAAATAGATATCAAACAATAAGACATATTGAAAGATAAAGGATAAATTAACTTCACTATGATGAATCAAGCAACTAAGCATGGTATCAAAGGGTTGGGAAACCCTAAAATACTCCCAAAAGTCTGGTACACCTTGTTCTCCACGAACTTAAACCCTAATTCTTCTATGAAAAATATATATGAAAAACGTAAAATTGAGTTTGTATAAATAGAACTTCAGGCCACGACGGCGTCGCAAATTTCCAGACGCCGTCGCCAAGCTAGGGTTTCTTGGGTCTTCAAACTTCACGGCAGATCCAGACGGCATCTCCATAATCTAGACGGCGTCCCACATTGAATCCAGAAGGCATCTGAGAATTCCAGACTGCGTCTCCACACTCTCGTTTTGAATCTTCATTAATCTTCGCACCCGTTAGGAATCTTGTCCGTTTTCTGCCTGAATTGAGTCCAAATCACGTGTATTTCCACCAAATGTCTTCCAAATGCTAAAAATGCAAAGAGAAACGATTAAGCACATATTTAAGACATTTTTGCATGATTATGAGGTTAAAATGACCTGAAAAGTGTATAAAAATTACACCTCATCATGCCCCCGATATGAATCTTGTTACGATAGAAAAGCTTATTTGCTTGAGGGCAACCAAATCCCAAGTGTAGGGGTATGTGATGAGGTGTAATTTTATACACTTTTTCAGGGTCATTTTACCCTTATAATCATGCAAAAATATCTAAATTATGTGCTTAATCATTTCTTTTTTCATTTTTAGCATTTAGAAGACATTTAGTGGAATGCACGTGACTTGGACTCAATTTGGGAAGAAAACGGACAAGGTTACTAACGGGTGTGAAGATTGATGAAGATTCAAGACCAGACTCTAGAGACGCCGTCTAGAAATCCCAAACAACGTCGAGACTCAAGTAGGACGCCGTCTGGATTATGGAGACAGCGTCTGGATCAGCCGTCAAGTTTGAAGACCCAAAGAAACCCTAGCTTGACGACGACGTCTGGAAAATGACGACGCCGTCGTGGCCTGAATTCTATATATACAAACTTAATTTTACGTTTTTCATATGCACTTTTGATAGAAGAGTTAGGGTTTTAGTTCGTGGGAAGTGAAGTTGTACCAGACTTTGGGAGTAATTTTGGGTTTCCCAACCCTTCTATACCATCCCTAATTGCTTGATTCAATATAGTGAAGTCCTTTTATCCCTTATCTTTCAATATGTCTTATTGTTTGATGTTTAATTATGCTTCTTCTATCTTAAACATGCTAGGCTAGACCTTTTAAGTGTTTGCTTATGATTGTATGTGAATTGGTATGTACATCTTAACTTTGTAACTTCTTGTTGATGTGTATGCATGTTTAGTCCCTTATCGTAAGATCTTAGGAGACATGATTGCTTAGAAATGACTCCACAGGTAATAGTCTTCATACTACCTTACCCATGTATGGATGATCCCCTTTAGGTATTAATACAAACGCGCTTATCTAGACTAGGGGCCTTGTAATTGTCGTCATACTACCTTACTTGTGCGTTGCCTTAGTTAGTTATTTCGTAGACGGCGTTTTCATGTAATTCGCCATGCATTAGAATAATACTTACATATACATCACAAGTGTGACAAGGCAACAGAGTTAGGAGAAGCTACCAAGGATCATGCATGATTAAGTAAACACTATTTCCCTATCATACGAATCCCCCTAATCTTAATTAGTTTAATTTAGTAGTTTAAAACAAACCACCTTCTAAACCCCGAGATTTTACTTGCTTTCATAAAAAATAAAAATATAAAAATAATCTTCTTCTAACCCTTAGTTCTTAGCTACGTTTAATTAGGACGTTTACTGACGCCTATTCCCTTAAAGAACGACAACAACCCCCGTGTCTTTCCTATACTACACTACAACGGTTAGGTACACTGCCTAGGGAGTTGTAAAACCGAAGTTAGTTTCACAACCTCATCAGATTCTCGGGCTCAGTAATTAAGTTTACTATCAATTCTCGGGCTCCGTAAAATTAAGGTCCGAGATAACTAGAGACTCGTAACTATCAAGAACTCCAATTGTCTTGGACTAATGCTGTCCTACTTATTGTACATCAATACCACATTCCGAGTTCTTTAAAAGTTTGGACGAGGTCTTTGGTCGAACTCCGTGTCATGTACTACCTAAAACAAGGTACAAACAATTAGTAGGATATGCTCCAAAGAAAGTAAATACAAAAAGCTAAGCATGAAAACCGAAAACAAAAGAATAATTTTGCTACTGTGTCAAAAAGTCAATACGCCGTATTCAATTAATTTGAATACGCCATATTGACTTTTTGAACTGGATACGCTGTGTTGGTTAGAGGTGGATACGCCGTATTCAACTAGTGAATACGCCGTATCCGCTTATCGACCAGAACAGTGCATATGACAAAAAAACACACAAAAATTAAAATCACACAAATCTTAAGCAGAGAGGGATGAATCAACTTGAGAGACATACAAATTAAATTGCACTACTCCTATGTTAAAACTAAAATACTAATAAATTCAAAAATTAACAACTTCACTCCCCGGCAATGGCGCCAAAAACTTGGTGTGTTGTTGTTGTAAGTTATAATTACCTAATCAAGTTTTACTATTTATATTTTTCCGACTTAACCTAAAACAACACTAACGGGTACTGTACCCAGTCAGATGTAGCTTCGTTGGTAAGTAGGGTGTCGATCACTAAAAGTAAAAGCGTAATTCCTAAGTCTACCGGTATATTAGTTATCTAATCTACGTTAAACCTATGCTAAGTTAGACCTACTCCTAATTCTAACAAGAAAGGGGGTTTTAACTTGAGAGACTAGCATGGTTTTGGTTTTGTGACTTAACCTACTTTCTCTACTCTAACGCACGCAAATCAATTAACTAAAGGCAAAAAAGAGCGGTCTAGCCTAATGTAAGAAAACTGTATTAATCGTATTTAATCTGAGTTAATGTTGGTTGCTTATATCGTGCAATGATCTAGCTTATCTCGAGGCGGCTTATCTTTCCTAGATATAGGCGGGACATCATCCTAGAACCTAGACACGCTAATCCTGTCACGATTAAACGCATCCTCATAAAGCATCCTATTTACTGATTATAATCTACCTTAGGGGCGAATAGTGGTGACTACCCAAAGAACCCTAGGTCATCGAGACTTTATCCACTTATATCAATTCTAGTCATATGTATTAGTAGCCTACCAACCGCAATGAAACCGATCACGGCCACAGGACGTATTTGTAGTATTAACCTAATTCACCACTTAGTCTACCGTTCCTCTCAACCGGGGAATCAATCCGATCTTCCACTTGTAGGACTATTATTCCAATTCCATATTCCTAAACGCGAGTTTTATCCCAAACCTAGATTACTTGGTCTGTCTCACTAGATTTAGTTTGAATAATAAATTAAACCGTGCAATTGACATAAACAAATATCATGTGGTAAACATAAACAACAACCAATGATAAATTAAGTAAATTGATAAGCAAAACCAAACATTAAGCTTTCATAAACACGGCTAATACCTAACGGTATTAGTCGTTAATCATTGTAACACATACAAATGTCATAGATGAACGAACAAGGTAAACTAACCGAGTGAAGATATGAAAGTGATACCAAAGAACGAACGTGTATTTAGAGTATGTTAAAATTACAAGATGTTTCCAATAAATTGAAGTACAATGCTTGATCTTCTTGTTGCTCTTTTTCTTCAAAAAATCGACTTTTGTGGTTAGGGTTTCGAAAATATGGTTAAGCACACCCTAAATTCGAGATTAGGGTTTTCTTTTAATATAACTGTCGGGCAATTTGGGATCGACTTGAACGTACGTTATTGGAGAGTCCAATATGGGTATTAGGTGGTTTTTTGAGTTTGGACCACATCAAATATTTCCAGAATCTTTCCAGAACACTTTATCCTGGGATAGGGATATAGGAGTCTTCTGGATACGGTGTATTGGATCTTAAGTCTTCGTAGTTTTTGGTGAAGTGCAGGCACGGATATGCCGTATATTCTTGATGGATACGGCTGGATTTATTTGTTGTCAGAGACCAATTTCTTTCAATTTTTTTTGTTTAAGCTTCCAAATTGAGTGCTTTATGTAAATCTTTCACCAATGCTCCATAAGATTACTACAAAAACTTTAATATAAGTAATTTGAGTATCAATTCATGCAATTAAATTATCCTATCAAAAATGGGATAGAAACATGGGATAAATGATGCTAATAATATGATGTTATTTGATCTCATCAATAGATCCTTAGTTAGAACCGTGACGTGGTTCAGTATTATATTAGCGAGTTGGTGTGTTGTGCTTTAAGGTTTTCCTTTTCGCTAATTAGGGTTTACCGATCTCAATCGTTTTATTGTCTCTTGGTTTGGATGCAATGGTTGTCTACTGATCTCAATCATTTTATTTCCTCTTGGTTTACTGATCTCAATTGTTGTGTGCACCCTAGGTGATATCTGATCGGTTAGGGCTTTGTTTTTACAAAGTTGCTTGCTGGGTGTCGACTATTGTTGTTGAGTACTACTGGCGTGGCTATTGTTTTGCTTATTGTTAGTGAATTGTTGAGTGTGATGGGATTGGAATCGTTGTAATTGGGTACTACTTTAATTGGTTTGCGTAGGTTTTTTATGTGACAGGTATGGAATGCGGTTTTTTGAGTCAGAAAGGGGTGGGGGAGGGAGAGAGGTGAAGGAAAAAACATCATGGCTCGGTTCATGATACACCAAAAGGTGCTATTGGGCCATCCTCTGTTAGAGTTGAGCCTGTGTTGAGTAGTTCGGGAGATCATACAGTTGAGAAGGTGACTGAGTCTAGGAATAATAAAGGTACACAGGACAAGAATGTGGGGCAGACACCGATTAGCTCAAGTGTTAATCTGAATTTAGGTACTTCATATAGGAAAAGTGTGAATTCTGCACTTTAATTACACCAGCAGGAAACAGGGCTGATGTGGCTACCCTGTTGGAGTCTATTAAAGCTATTAGTGAACGATTTTTTAATACGGCATATGGTTTCTTTTTGGTAAAGCGGGTGGCTTATACTGTTGGTGCTAACTATGTTAGGAACAACTGGGTTAAATATGGGCTGGTTAAACCAATGCTTAACTCGTCAAACGAGTTATTTTTCTTCCAGTTTAGCTCTTTGGATGGTTTTGATGCAATGCTAGAAAATGGAATGTGGTTTATTAACAATCATCCGCTTATTCTCACACATGGAATCTGGATGTGAACCTATTAAAAGAAGATGTTGGTAATGTTTCGGTTTGGGTTAAACTCTATGATGTCCCTGTGACAGCGTTTAGCGAGAATGGTTTGAGTGTCATTGCTACTAAACTTGATACTCATTTGATGCTTGACTCTTATACATCTGACATTTGCATGCAATCATGGGGTAGGTCAAGTTATGCTAGAGCAATAATTGAGCTTCGGGCCGATGTGGAAAATATACTATCGTGGTGACTATGCCTAAACTTGTGGGGATGGGTTCTATACGTGTATCATTCATGTTGAGTATGAGTGGAAACCTCCACGGTGTGTGTGTTGTAAGGTTTTTATTCATGTTCAGGATAAGTGTCCTAAGAATATAGGCTCGGATGTGGCGAAGAATTTGAAGAATCCTAGTCATGCCCCTAAAGGTGTTCCGGTTGGTCCTAAGGTGGGATTCAAACCATTCAAACATGTTTATAGAGTTGTTTCTAAAAAAAATAATGTCAACACTAGTGGTACTAAGAAGAAAGATGCGGAGTCTAGAAAATAGGTTCGTAATCCAAACCCATTTGATGTACTTAATTCAGTTGAAAATGATGTCGATTTAGGTACAAATGGAGGAACTTCAAATTCAGCTAGTAAGGAGGCCAATTCTAGTGGATTTGCATTGTGGAATGTGGGATCGAGTAGTATTAGCACTACACCTATTGTTGAAAAATTGATAACTTTGAAAAACTAATTATTGATGAAAAAGCTACACTTGTTGATGATGAGGGTAAACCTCTGAAAGAGGTTTATTATTAGAGTGATCATGATAGTGAGGATAAAGTTGAACCAATTAATAATGAAATGACAAGTTTTCTGGCTTCAAAGAGTGTTGGCTATAGTACTAATAGTTTGCTAGAACAATGAAGGGAAAATTATGAGAATGCATATAACGACTACGACCCTTACGATGATAATATGTATAAAGGCCAGGAATTAACAATATTCAATCTATATGTTATAATTTGGATATCAAGGTAAGAGGTCATAAAAGAAATAGATTACTCGAAACTAGTGAGTTATTTGTAGTCTAGTCACTTTGTGTACCTTCTTTTAAGAAAGTAAGTTGTCTATGCAACGGGCGGAAATGTGAGATTCACCCTCATCCATTGCACTTAATCGGTTTTTGGAATATAAATTTACTTGAGAAACCGTTTACCCCAAAAAATATTTGAACTTCTCAACACAAGTTGGCAATTATTTTTCTTTTCAGGTTGACCCGTACGAAACCTGTTTCAGCCATAACTCATGTTAAGCCTTTACACAACCCATCCATTCGATCAAATTCTATATCATATACATTGTTATCTTGTTTTACGTCGCTAATCACAACTTTTTTTTAGAGCAATGAAGGTGATGGAACGTTAAATCATGCATGTGTAAATTACCAGAAGTGCACATGCTTTTAGTCACATTTTTCTATCTCAAGGAGGAGTTATTTCATAGGTTACAGAACGCTTTTGATAACCAATTACATTTGATAGATGATTTGCACACTCAAATTATTGATTGGGACACTCATTGTACAAACAGTTAAAACACACTATATAACATTGTACAAGTATGTAATACACATAAAAGAGTGTGTCAATAAAAAAAGTGAGTATGCAAATCAATTCCCATTACATTTGCTCTCACTAGAGTTACAACTTAGGCGGAGCCATGTGAGAACCAAGGAGGGCCCTGACCATACCACAATTTAATATATATAGAAGGAATGGTGTTTATTTTTCATGACATATTTCTTTCTTTTTTATTCTTTTGACTATTATTAGTTTTCTTAATCAATTCTTTATATTTAGGCTTGATTACATGGATTTTTTCTTATAAATAAGGATCAGGCTTATCATCCTTTTGTATTGTATCCACCTTTTCTCTATAATCAATACAAGATTATGACTAATCTTTTACCATAAATTTATTATGGTACCAGAGCAGGTTCGATTCTAAGAAACCTTCATAAAACCCTTTAACAAAAATGTCAACCGATGAAGGTACCAGACCAACCATCAACCACGAAACCTAAAAAACCAACTTATGTTCAGACGAAATCAAGAAGAAAAGGAACAATGTACCTTTTGTGGTAAAGATGGCCATAACGAAGATGGGTGCTTCAAAGTAATCGGTTATCCCGACTGGTGGCCAGGAAAAGATAGGCAATGGAAGCAAAGGCCAAGAACTGTCCGTGTTGAAGGGGAGTTATGGCTCACATTAGGGATCACCGAAGCACAATATTGATTGTAGAGAAGGAAGCGCGTTTATTTTCCATGACATATTTCTTCTATAATATACCATATCACGAAAACTCTAAAGTTCACCATTTCTTTATCTCATAAGTACAGTTTAAATTTATATATCTAAATTTTACTACTTTGAGATACCCTCCCAACTATTGAACTTTTATATACATTTGGCCCTCTAAAAAAATTTTGTTAGCTTCGTCACTGTTACAATGAATCGCTCTACTTAGCTTTAGAATATTAATGTCTAGTTCAATACATGTACACAGAGGGTTCATATTGCTCATTTTACTTGGTTTATCTTTACCATGGAGCGACACTGATCATCCGGATTCATGTAAAATACCTTATAATTCTAATATCTTTCTGTATTTACTTAGTATCTGTTGTAACATATGCTATAATGTGGATAGATTATTAATCCTTATGAATAACTTAAAGTTGGAGGTTGCCAAGTCTTGCAATGCGATTGCATATTATCCTTTATTTCACATTTTTTATTTCTCATTATAGATGGCCCATACACTCGTAAGTAAATCACAAGTGTCAGAGTCTAAGCACTCAAGCCTAAAATGAGTTTCGGTCTTAAATGAGTTTAAAAGAGACGAGTATCAATGTTGCTATATAGAGAACTTTCATAAGTATGCAAAAGAGTTTAGTAGACTCTTCTCAACATTGCGCGAGAATTGAAACAAATAAAATCTCTCTTAACTGTCATTGTGTTGAACATGACAATTCACTCAAGCATCTATAAATTTTTTAATTTACGTAAGAAAATGATGGATGATCTATGTACGGACCGAATTTTGATGTAAATTATAAGAAAGTGATTTGTCCTTACACTCTAACAGTATTAATTTAGACACTCAAAATATGTGTGTGTTGCCATTTATACTCTTACATTACTTAGTGGAGTGTGAAAATCAAAACACAAATGCTAAGGGTATAAATGACATGACACATTATTTTGAGTGTGCAAATAAATTAAGAGACTGTGCAAATCACCTCCAATTTTTTAAAGTAATGATAAACGCTTAATTTTATAAACCAGCCTACGATCAATTAAATACAACATTGAAACTTTCAACATGTCTAGTGGGAAGACCTTGAGTCTATCTTGTAAATTATACACATATATTAGGTCTCTTTCACACACAGCTCTAATCAAAAGCTAACCCTTAAATCACAACTAATCCGATATATATTTTTGGTTAGGAAAATTTTCACACAGCTAAATCGCATATATGTTGCAATATCTCGGAAATATTTGGAGCTAGACATCAACCGATAACATGCATGCCACTACCCAATAGGATAATATGATAGAAGCCTTAAGTAAAAAAAATTCATTTCAATGTTTATCATGAATTACAATGCTTTGTATTACATGGAATTATTATGGGGTTGAAGGCCGCTCAATGGTGCTTTAAATTAATGTATACATGATATATGTGCTTATAGTATTTCATATCCATTCAAAGCTTACATACAAACGTATTTATAATTTTACATACAATGATAGTGGTTTAAATTAGTCTGCTACTTTCGTGTATTTCATTACGTTTGCTTTCATCCACTCTTCTTTAACCATGCATTTTACCGATATCAAATGATCAAATTTGTTGCTAAAAGGTACTCCGTTATCTTTACTCAACGTTGATATACTCAGAAGTTCCCCAACGACAATATATAATTAAGCATTCGATGATAAAAAAATTAATGCAAGTTGGCTGATATATATATATTACACACAAGTTGATCACACGTTAATTTCTTCCGACTTTATCTCATACGCAAATAATCCTGCAAAGCTTTAAATAGGAAGTGAGAATAATACTTTTGAACTATTCCCATAGTATATTACGTAGTAATTGATTAAAAAGTCTTGTAGAATTGATATAACGAATCACGAAATTGCAGTTTAATTTTAATGTTATGCACAAAGAATATCATCATAAAAAGTTTTCCTCAAAAAAGTTATGGATGTAGTCTCAATATTGACAAAATTGTATCGATGGTATGTGCATCTACTTTTCCGTAAAAAAAAGACAATGTAACCATATTTCATACTGTTATGATATTATAAAAGCCATACACATGTCGTTTCAATAAAAATAAATAAAACGTATTATAACACCCTGTTATTTGACATATAGCAGCGGAAGCTAATTTGGGGTATTACTTCATGAACCAACAGTCATAATCATAGAAAACGACTCAAAAGAGACGTTTTGAAAAATTTAGTTATCATTCAATAATATATCAGAGTTTTACAAAAGAGAGGTCCCAAAGTATATTGAAAACATAAAGTTTGAATGATAACAAGTTTGGACGTCCTCAAGTCAAATGTCACTCCGTGCCATAGGTTGCTCAATTACTTGAGATAGACATGCTAAAAGGGTCAACACAACGGTTGAGTGAAATTCACAGTGTTTGTAATGAAATGTTTGAATACAAGTCATCATAAGTGGTAATAATTGCAACGAATACAATTATCATGGAAAACAGTATTATTGCCCTAAGCTCATGCAACCAAACATTAACATCCGAAGTCAATTTAACGACTTGAAGGAACAATTGTCCTTAAGGAAAGGTAACTTGCCAAAGTTATCATTTGTTCTCAAATATAGTGCGTTTGGTTACCCCATGTACGGGTACACCAACGGGAGTCGTCACCCCCAACAGATCTATCCACAATATTCACGTTCACTCGCAAGTGACTAATGGTTCATGATTAAGAAATATTGGCAGTGAAGGAAAACTTAGGCATTAATATATCAGGATAGCATACAGTTGGAAAAATACTTGTATTCATGGTTATAGCATGTATCTCCTCACGGGATTTAGAAAACATGTAAAGGTGGGACTATGAACTCACCTTATCAAGGTAGTTGATTGATTTAAAATTTAATTCAAATTGGAGTAAACGGCATCGTCACGCAACCTGGGGTAATATGTCAAGTCTTAGATCGATTGTTCAAAACTTTATTTCATAAAGTTTAATGGTTTTTGGTTTGATAACTTGTGAAAATATCGTATCACTGTTCGGGCTATCATAATCCAGAGGTCATGTAGTAAACGTTTGAGGAGCTAGGACACTTTAAATCGTAAATCCAGCAACTCGTCAAAACGTCTACCCAAATGAAGCCCCTCACATGAAATTCCCTAGTAACGTGATACGTTATAGTTTAAATGATAAGATTTTATCATTTTAGGTTTCTTCAAAAGCTAGTGGATGATAAATTTTGTTACATATATATCATAATTGTGTTATAGTGTTTCGATCGATGAATGATAACGACAAATGTATCGGGTTTTAATAAAATCGAGTCTTATAATATTTAAATATATTTTTATAATTTATATAAAAATATTACATTTTATACCTTTAAGAATGCAAAATGACAATATATACACTTGGTTTATATATATTTACAAAGTTAATCCTTTTAATATAACTTTTAAAATCTTTAAACCTTTATCTTTCAAGTATGACAAAACAAACCCCTGAAGTTTAACTTTAGAATAATTATATTTTTGGCCCAAAAGTTATAAAGTTTCATAATTTACAATATATACCCCTTTGCATAAATTGTTTTGCGTTTTTATTCCAAATTCCATAATTTTTGTATTTTTGATCTTGAAATCAATTTTGCAGGTTATAGCTTATTATTATAAGCTAAAATAAGTCAACTTTACGAGCTTGAAGCTTATGAAAAGAGCTTATTAGCTTGATAAGTACACGAAAATGGCTTTTTAGGGTTTTAGGGTGCGTTTGGTTTAGGAAAACCAAACAAATGGTTTTTATGATTCAAGGCTTATAAAAGTAACTTAATTATATCTTATACAATATCTATAATGATACAAGAGCTTATGGAACAAGATAGAAAGCTTACTAGTACTTGAAATGATGAAAATGGGTCGAATGGAGCAAAAACAACTCGAAAACTTAAAAGATGAATCAAGAGACTTCTTTCTTCTTGTTTCTTGGCTTCTACTTGCTGTATACTTTCTTCTTAATCTTCCTTGGACTTGTTTAGATCATAATTTGAGTATGTGTTGAGTTTTAGAAATGAATTGAAAGAGTATGTATGTATGCGTGTATATATAGTGTAGAGAAGGAGTAATGGCCAAGATTACTTGGAGTGGTGGCCAAAGTGCACTAGAGTGGTGACTAAGGAATGCTAAGGGTGAGTATTGAGGGCTAGGAAAGTAGTATGAAGAGGTGTAAGGTGGTGGTGAAGGGTGCGGTTTACAAAGGGTGACGAGGGGGTGTTTTTGCTTGGTGAGCAAGGGTGGTGATGGAGGTGGTAGGGTGGTTGCTTGGTGGTGACAAGTAGGTAGGCTAGGTGGTAAATCATAGTGAAGGGAGGGTGCTTGCTTGATTTAAATTTGTTTGATACTAGTTTAGGTGTTTCGGGTTCAATTAGGGTTTCGGGTTAAGGTTTTTGGTTTTGGACGAGCTAGGGTTAGGATTTGAGAGGGAAATGTGTTTAAATATAATGCATTGGAGTGCTTGTACTTAGTGCTAAAGAGGTTGCACGAAATTTCTAAAGAAATGGAGGGAAAATGAGCTTATTTGAATGTGTGCTTTATTGGCTTGAACATTGAGTTCAAATGAGTTGTACTTTGATTTAGGAGGGAAAATGTAATTTAAATATTATGTATTGATCACTTGTACACATGCTTGAAGGCTTGTACATTCATTTTGTATGTAAACATTACATGAAGTTGGGGTTTTGATATAAATGTTAACGTATAAAGTTCGTTTTATAATAACGTTTTGAAAAGTACGTTAAATCGATAACGTATGATAAAGTGGTGATTAAAACATATTGCTTGACATATTATAATGTTTACTTGACATAAACATTGATAGAGTTGGCATTGGTAGTTGTGTGAGCTCGTTTACTTTGATAATGTAAGTTACGTTACATTATGGATGGAATAAAGCAAAAATATTCCCGTGAAAATGGTTGTACTTAATTTAATAAGTAGATATTACATTGATGAAAATTGCATCTAATTTAATAGATGGATAATTACATTGATGAAAATTGTGGGTTGTTATAGTTTCCCAACCTTAAAAGAAATCTCATCCCGAGATTTAGTTGGATGTTGGAGTGATGTTTAGAAATAGATGTGGATACTTGGCACGAATTTGATCTTCGCGTTCCCACGTAAATTCTGGTCCTCTTTTAGAGTTCCATCTTACTTCGACTATAGGGATACGACTTTGTCTTAGTTGCTTGACTTCTCGATCCATGATTTCTATTGGTTCCTCCACAAAATTGAGTTTGTCATCGAGCCGAAGCTCCTTCATTGGAATGACGAGAGATTCGTCAGATAGGCATTTCTTTAGATTAGAAACGTGGAAGGTACTGTGGACATTTCTGAGTTCTTCAGGAAGCTCAAGTGTGTATGCCACTGGGCCGACCCTTTTAAGGATCTTAAATGGTCCAATGTACCGGGGGTTAAGCTTTCCTTGTTTTCCGAATCGGATGACACCTTTTCGAGGTGACACTTTTAACATAACACGATCTCCAACTTGGAATTCCAAAGGCTTTCGCCTTACATTGGCGTAACTCCTTTGCCGGTCTCTTGCAGCTTGCAAGCGTTATCGCATTTATACTATCTTTTTGGTGCTTTCATGGATTATTTCTGGTCTTGTGAGTTGGACATCTCCAACTTCGGCCCAGCAGACATGTGATCGGCACTTTCGACCATAAAGTGCCTCGAATGGTGCTGCCTTAATACTTGCATGGTAACTGTTATTGTAGGAAAATTTTACCAGTGGTAAGTGTCTCTCCCATCCTTTTCCAAAATCTATAACACAGGCTCAAAGCATGTCTTTGAGTGTTTGGATGGTTCTTTCACTTTGTCCATCGGTCTCGGGATGATATGCCGTACTCATGTCTAATTGAGTACCCAAAGCACTCTGCATTGACTGCCAAAATCTGGATGTGAAATGACTATCACGATCTGATATGATGGATATCGGCACTCTATGCCGTGAAACTATCTCCTTTATATACAACCTTGTAAGGGTTTCCATACTATCTGTCTCTCTGGTAGGGATGAAATGTGCTGATTTGGTAAGGCGGTCTATAATGACCCAAATTGTGTCATGTCCGCTTGATGTTTTAGGTAGTTTTGTAATGAAGTCCATCGTTATTCTTTCTCATTTCCATGTAGGAATCTCTGGTTGTATCAGTAAGTCGGATGGCTTCTAACATTCTGCTTTAACTCTATGGCAAGTTAAACACTTGCCAACATATCCAGCGATGATCGCCTTTATGTTAGGCCACTAATAGAGTTTCTTTAGATCCTAATACATCTTGTCAGAACCTGGGTGAATGGAATAATTCGATTTATGGGATTCATGCATGATCAAGTCCCTCAAATTACCAAAGAGTGGTAACCAGCTTCGGTTCTTGATACATCGGGTTCCATTGGGACATACTTCAAATGCTTTGTCCATTCCTCGTAAGTTCTCATCTTTGATGTTCTCTTCTTTAATCACCTCAGTTTGGGCTTCGAGGATTTGTGATGGTAATTTTGGGTGAAGAGTCATGACTAATGCCCTAACTCATAGTGGTTTGATTCATTCCTTCCTACTTAAGGTATCTGCTACAACATTTGCCTTTCTAGGATGGTAGCGAATCTCACAATCGTAATTTGCGAGCAATTCTAACCAACGGCGTTGTCTCATGTTCAACTCTTTCTGATCAAGGATATGCTGAAGACTTTTATGATCAGTGAACACAGTACACTTTGTGCCATACAGATAGTGTCTCCAAATTTTAAGAGCGAACACTACTGCTCTTAATTCAAGGTCGTGTGTGGTATAGTTCTCTTCATTAGGCTTAAGTTGTCAGGATGCATATGCAATAACTTTTTCTCTTTGCATTAACACTGCTCCCAGACCTTGATGTGATGCATCACAGTGAACGACAAAGTCTTCGTTTACTTCTGGTAATGCTAAGATTGGAGCTTCACATAGCTTTTGCTTTAACAGCTGAAAAGCTGACTCTTGGTCTTCTCCCCAGATATACTTCTTGTTTTTCTGGGTTAATTCAGTCAAAGACTTTGCAATCTTCGAAAAATCTTTGATAAATCTCCGATAGTAACCGGCAAGTCCTAAGAATTAGCGTACTTCTGTAGGTGTGGTAGGAGATGCCCAATTCTTAACTGCTTCAATCTTGGTGGGGTCAACATGAATTCCTTGACTATCAATTACGTGCCTAAGAAATTGCACGATACTAATCCAGAAATCACACTTGGAGAACTTGGCACACAATTTATCCTTTTTGAGTAATTTCAAGATTATTCTCAGGTGATGTGCGTGTACTTCTTTGTTACGAGAGTAGATAAGAATATCATCAATGAACACTATCACAAATTTATCCAAGTATGGTTTACACACACGGTTCATGAGATCCATGAATACCGCAGGTGCGTTGGTTAAACCAAATGGCATCACTTAGAAAATAGAAGAAAGTCTCGATGATGAAATAAGTAGACGCCTCTGTGAAATTCAACTTTAATCGCAAATAAGGGATACCAAATCAACTCCGTGATCACATGTCATCGTAATCTGAATCTCTAGCCATTTTGTCATTTAAGTGAATCTTTTCAGGATCGTTTTGGGATTAAGTGTTGTTGTTTGTGTGGTGTGTTGTTATGGTTGATATTTGTCTTATAAGTCCCGATTCTTGATTGTGGTGTTTGTTTGTTGTGGAATTGGTGTTTTATAAGTCCATGTGATGGTGTAGGTTAATGGTTTGTTAAGGTTTAACTTTGTCGTTTAGAGTTCATTGTAATGAGGTTTGTTAATGTGAAAAATAAGCAAACCTCCACCAAAAGTAAGCCAAACCGCCACCAAATAGGTAAGCAAACCGCCGCCCTTTTGTGACCAAACCGCCACTAAAAACAAAGCAAACTGCTGCCTTGTTTGTGACCAAACCGCTACCATTGTTACACCAAACCGCCACCATAAAATGATCAAACCGCCGGCGAATATAATGGCAAACCGCTGGCATGTAATCTGCTAAACCGCCGCCTGAATTTTATCAAACCGCCGCCTCATTATTTAGCAAACCGCCATCAGTTTTGAACTTTTCAAACCGCTGCCATTTTTTACATTCTCAAACCGCCGCCTTGTTTTTATCAAACCGCCGCGAGACTTTAAGCAACCCGCCGTGTATTAAAATATTCAAACCGCCGTGGACATTGAATTTTAGGCAGAGTAACATTTGTATTTTATCATTTAATAATCAAACCGCCTTCAAACCTGTCAAACCGCCGCATAGAAGCGCAAACCGCCGCCAATAACAATGGCAAACCGCCACCATTTATGGTCAAACCGCCGGCTATATTTGATTATTTTAATCAACCCACCTTTGACTTGGTCAAACCACTATTTTACTTTTCCTTAAAACACGGATCTTGTCCCCTCTTTTTGTCAAACCGCCACCAAGAATATAATTTAATATTCAAACCTCCACGAAGAACATAAGCACGATTTAAGCATAATAAGCCCAAATAAGCCGATTAGTTTCTCAAATAAGCTATAGGGGCTCAATACTAAGTGGTTAGAGGAGAATAAAACACGAAATAACAACCATATCTTCGTGAATCATCAATTTTGAGCCAAACCTCCACTTAGAACACATAAAAAGTCAACCCTTTTTAAGCTTAAAATTCAAACTAGATGCTTATGTAATTCATTAAATGGTAGCAATATAACCTGTTTAACATGTAGATCAAGGAAAGAACAAGATTAACAACCAAATAAGCCTAAATTTTTTTGATCTTTTGTTTTTCCTTATGTTAATGAATTAAGATGGTGAAAATGTTCTAATAAGCTCTTATAATACCTTATTTAATCTGTTTTCATAAAGCATTACAAAGTGTTAAGTGTTTAAGTTAAGTTAGCTCAAAAATCCACTCTTTAAAATACCACAACTTATTTGGAAGAAAAGCCAAACCTGGAAGGGCTTTTAAGACCACACTAGCTTGTTTTTAAACAAGATATAGCTTGTTGATAAGCCCTAAGAGCAATTTAAGCCCTTGTTTAAGCAAAGGGTCTTGTAAGTTTTTATTTTTCAATTTTTTAGCTTATTTACTGTTATCTTATTCTACTGCTTGTTTTATTTCTTATTACTGCTTATTTATGCTTATTAATGATGTATAATGCTTATTTATGCTTTCTTGTAGTTTAAATCTTATTTGTTTATGTTTTTATACAAAACTATCACTTTTAGCTTAATTCTGCTTATTTAGTTTGCTTATTGATAAGTGCTTTTCAGCAGTTAAAATTTGCTTATCAAGCCTTAATATTGTGTGTTTATCATCTGTTCTTAATAATCTTGGCTTATTTCAGTTTAAATTAGCTTTAAAATAGATTTTAAAAAGTTAAAGGAGTGTTTGGGTTAAGAGGTAAAATGGGTCAATTTAGTTTTAAAACTGCTTTGGGTTACTAAGCAAACTTTAACAAGCTTTAAATAAGCCTTTTAAACAGTTGTCAAAAGTTTTCAAGGTTTAATATCAAGTTTTAAGGTGTCTTTTAAGAGTTCTTAGAAACTGTGGTCTCAAAACTCTTTCAAACTGTTGTATTTGATTCATGCTTAAAAGATTGTTTTAAGGTCTTGTTTTTACTCCATTTAGTGTCACAATGCAGTAGGAAAAGTGTTGGTTAAGTGTGAATTTTCCATTGTGGTTTTGGTACCAAATCTGTCAAAGTGGTTTTTTAGTTTTTTTTAAAAACTTAAAAAGTCATTTTTCAATTACAAATTTAGATAAGTTAAAGTGAGTTTTAGGATCTAATTTTCATAGCACACACTCATTGTGCTATAAGCTCAATCTATTTGAGCTTAGTTTGGACTTTAAAACTCTTTTACTAGCTTATTATGAGCCTGCAAATAGCTTAATTGCCTTTTAAAAGCCAAAAATTAGTGTAGTGTGTCTTAATGCTTTTAAGTCCTTTCTAGCTTATTTTAATTGCTTAGTCTTAGTCCTTAGTGCTTATTAGGTGTAGGGTAGTTTGTTTTAAAGCTTATTTGTTGTAGTATGTGCTTATTGAATGTCAAAAAAGCCTAAAAGTTTAAGCTAAGTACTTAGCTTTAAAAACCAAGTCTGTCATTTTAAGTTTGCTTATTTCTAGCTTATTCTTAGGTTTTGTAAAAAACTCCTTTTTTAAAGTTTGTTATATTTTGTTAGCCTTAAAATATGGTGACATATCCAGAATTACATTAGTTCATTTAAAGTGTGACACGTAGGGACTAATAATGACAAGTTACAATAGTTAGGTGTCACTAGGACTATAAATACCCCCTCTATACTTCCATGGAGGGGTTACGATAAACATTTGGTCTCTTAAGTGTGTGTTGTTTCTCTCTTTAGAAAACACACACACTCTTTCCTTTCTCTCTCTAATAAAATGGCTTACTTTCATTTCTATCTTCCCCGACCTCCGGATCATGTCTTTTGTTAGTGAAATCTTATTGTTAACATATTTGCTTATATTTTAGCTTTTTAAAAAGAAAAATAAAAAAAATAGTTCATCAAAAAGGGAATCCACAGGGTTCGAACCTGTGACCTCCCCCTTTCTCATAGCATACACCTTAACACACACTCCCTCAACCATCTGCCCTTGGGACTTTTTCGTTTATTAGTTCACAAAACTTTTCTTTTATCACCTTTTTAGCCATTTAAGCTTAACAACCTTTTTAGCTTATTAACAGCTTATTTTAATAAGCTGTTTGAACCAATTTATTTTTCCTAGGCTTAAAATAGTTAGAAGTACTTCTCATGAGTTTTTTAGATTTTTCCAAATTCGTTTAGTATTTTTTTTATTAATTTTTTAGATTAAAACTGTTTTTAATTCATAATAAATAAAATAAAAGTCAAAAAAATATAATTCCTTTTTCTAAAATTATTTTTAATCTTTTAGGACTGTTAATAATTAAATTTGCATTTTTAGGGTTAAAATTTGATGATTTAATTTTTCAAGTCGCGTTTTTAATTCCCGTTAACGTTTTTTCGTTTAAATATTTAATTGCCTTTAATCGTTGCTTGCCTTTACTTGTTTTTACATATTATTAGTAGAAATAGAATCCCAAATCAAATCTTGAACTATTCAAAGCATGCGCTCACAAACTTAATCCACGATTCTCAATTCACGCTTCATCGGGATACGACTCGGGAAGGCTTTTGGATTTACTTTGGTTAAAAGTAATCTTTTAAAACCCTCTTGGAATTCTTCTCACTATACTCTAATTGATATTATCCTTATATATTTATATATATATATATATATATATATATATATATATATATATATATATATAAATAATATATAATATAATATATACAAAGGGATAATAAATCAATTTTGGCGCCGTTGCCGGGAATCGAACACGGGGGTCACCCGCGTGACAGGGCGGGAATACTTACCACTAAAGGGGAGGATGTGAAATGATTATTGTGAGACGTTTTAATATTAGTGTTTAAAGACCTTCCCCGTGAAGTTATCGCTTCAATTTTGAATGAATTTTTCTTCTTATTAAACAAGTAATCAAAAATTCAAAAAAACTGAAAAAACACAAAGATCACCTGTTCTGTCACTTGGAGAATTCACGGCACACCTTTAGATTACAAACTATAAGAGAAGGTATAAGAGGGTTGTATCCAAAAACTTCGACCGAAAGGAGAAGGTATTTTATAGCTTCGCGCTTTCCCCTCCCTTCGCTTCTTTGTGCATTTTTCCTAGAGAGCTAACCGTACACTTGTTTGGAGATATCGTTACAAAAAAAAAATTTCTTTTTTTATATTTTCTTATTTTGATTCTTAGAGTGAATGCAAATTCGCTCTTCGTCAAAATTGTTGGTGGAACCTTCTAAGAAAACCTACTTCTACGATTCCGAACGTCCGTAATCAAAGACTGCTCTATACAAAGAAGTCGAACCAATTTTCTCTGTAAGACTCCTAGTTACGAAGGCCGATCAACGTACTATGGCGGAATTACTCCGTGCACCCACCGAGGGTTATGCGAAGGCCAAATCGTAGTACCACCCATTCCACTGAAGCATTTCGAGCTCCAGGCATAGTAATAATCAAATCTTTGTAACTTCAAAACAATTCTTGAATTTTTAGAAAGAAGATCCTCATGCTCTATTCTAATTTTAACAAGATACTTCCTACGTAAAGTACAAAGATGTGCCCGAGACATCGATTAAGCTTATGCTTTTTCCATTTTCTATCGATGGTCCAGCCCAGATTTGGCTCGACAAAGAACCTCCTCGTTCTATTCTCACTTGGGACGATCTTGTGTCCAAGTTTATTAACCATTTCTTTCCTCCCTCAAAAACAACAAATCTCCAGAATGAAATTTCAAATTTTCAACAACGTTATTGAGTGAATACTTTTATAGGCATGGGAAACCGATACAAGGATCTCCATCGACATGCCCACATCACGATTTTACCGAATTGCATCAACTCGATACCTTCTACAATGGTTTAAACCCATCCGATCAAGATTCTTTGAATTCTGCCGCCGGTGACAATCTTTTGGAAAGAAGTGCACAAGATGTGTTGAAAATTATTGAAAACAAATCAAAAGTTCGTAATTCAAGAAACAAGCCGATTGTTTCTCAAGTGAAAACAAGTAATGTTGATTCTTCAGAGATAGCCAGTGCCGTAGCCAGTGCCATGACTAGTGCCATGACCGTAATGTTTAAACAACATCAAGTAACCCCAGCTCTAGCTTCCGTAAAAGCTGTTGAGGAATCTTGTGTTACTTGTGGCGGTGCTCATTCTTACTGACAGTGTCTTGACACCGATGACAACACTTTTTCGGGCTATCAAGACAATATTCAAGGATATGTTTCAGCAGCCGCAGTAAACTATAATCAAGGAAATACCGGATACCGTCCTTAAAGTGTAGCTAATCAAATTCGACCACTAGGTTTGGCTCAACCGAATGTGCAAAATAATCAAACTCGGTACAATCAAGGTTATAATTAAAACAGAGGAATTAATCAAGGAAACCCAAATTATCAAGCTCCGGCTACCAGCACGATTTAATCAACCACAAGTTTTGTGACTACTAGTGGATTCCTCAAACAACTATAAAGTCGAATGAAGCGGTATAGGAAAAAACATCAAACCCAAAATGACCTCTTTAAGAAATTCTAACATCGAGCCTAAGAACATGTTTGGTCAATTCATGAAAATGAATACCGCTTCTACTTCCGGTTATTCGGGTTACTCCTAGAAACACGTTGCTAACCCGAGAGGTAAATTTGAAAGCATCACCACCCAAAGTGGCAATTTCGTTATGATGGACCCCCAATTCGACTCGTCTTCTTCCTTCTAAGGTTGGGAACGGGAACCCGAGGTGACAAAGGATACGGTGCTTCCAAGTACCGAAAACATCCAACCTTCGGTAGTCCAAATTCAAGCTCTAATTGATGAGCCCGTTGTTGCTCCTAAGCCTAAACCGTCTATACCTTATCCTTCGAGAGCCAACAAACAAAAGCTCCGTGAAAAAGATGATAAACTAGCTTCGAAATTTGTTGAAATCTTTAGGGAATTACACTTCGAGCTCAGTTTCGCGGATGCTCTTCTACATATGCCGAAATTTGCTTCAATGTTTAAAAGTCTCTTAAATAACAAAGAAAAATTGTTTGACTTAGCCAAAACACCGGTGAATGAGAATTGTTCGGCGGTTATCCTAAAAAAGTTGCCCGAAAAACTTGGAGACCCCGGCAAGTTTCTTATTCCATGTGATTTTCCAGAGTTAGTTGAATGCTTAGCCTTGGCCGATCTTGGTGCAAGCATCAACTTGATGCCTCTTTCCATATGGAAGAAGCTCTCACTCCCCGAACTTACTCCTACTCAAATGATTCTTGAACTTGCAGACCGATCGACTACTAGTCCATCCGGTATTGCCGAAGATGTCTTTGTAAAAGTAGGAAAGTTCCATTTTCTGGCCGACTTCGTAGTCGTTGATTATGTTGTCGATCCTCGGGTTCCCTTAATTCTCGGGAGACCCTTTTTGAGGACGGCACGTGCTTTGATTGATGTTTATGGTGAAGAATTAACTCTCCGAGTTGATGATGAAGCCATAACCTTTAAAGTTGGTCAAACTTCGAGATACTCTTACAATGATGTTGTGTCGATTAATCGAATCGATGTCATCGACGTAGCTTGTGAGGAGTATGCTCAAGAAGTGCTCGGATCTCGATAATACTATGAGTGGCAATCCCACCCGTTCTTAGATCTAATCCTTTCTACTTCTTCCCCCTCTCTGACTCCTTTTTTGAGGAAGGAGACTTCATTTTGGAAGAAATCGAAGCTTGTCTTACAAATGATTCAATTCCACCGGGAATTGATGATGACGACTTTGATCCGGAGGGAGACCTTCTTCTACTCGAGAAGTTATTAAACGATGATCCATCATCTCCTCTCCCTCCGAAAGAACTTCATGTTGAGGAACTTAAAATCGTAAAATATTCTATTGATGATCCTCCGGAGCTTGAGCTCAAGGATCTACCTTCTCATTATGAGTATGCATTATATTGGAGGTACCGATAAAACTAACCCTCATAATTGCTAAAGACTTAAAAGAAGACAAGAAAGACCGACATCTAAAGTATTAAAGTCAACAAGCGTGCCATCGCATGGAAACGATACACGTGAAAGTAAATGTGGCATCGACCTCAATATATTGTAACTCGAAAATATATAATGGAGATGACTCTAGCTTGCCCTTACACGGCAACAAAGACGATTAAGCGGGGGCGGCGCCAAAAAAGGTCAAGAGGGGGGGAGGGGTATCCCAAGGGGCCGCGGGGGGTCAGTTGAGGAGACGACAGGCGACGGCAGCATGGGGGAGAGCCGGGAGGAAGATGAGGGAGAGGGAGTGGGCGCAAGGGCGACTAAGATCAGTCCCTCTAGGAGGGATGGGTTGGATAGGCCTCACTGTGATTTTTCATTGTCTTATGCGTGCTGCATCTGGCAGGGCGGTGAGGGACGGACGCGGAGATACGTGTAGGGATAGAGAACGGTGATATGATAAGGGGAATGCAGTTAGCGAATACGCGAGACTCGACGGGAGTAACAGTGTAGCGGTGTGGGGAGGATTGGGTGTGTAAGTGTGCAGACTGATCAGCGGCCGGGCGAGACAGGAAGTAAGCGAGTGGAGGGTGACAGCGGAGAGCGCGCCGCGAGCAATGGGATGGGAGGAGGTCTCAGATCTATGCTCCGGAGGACTCTCCTGAGATCAGTTAGACAGCGGCGCTAGACTACTGAGATGAGTGACATGGGGGGGAACACAAGACATCTGCAAGAAACAAGAGTGTGATCGACTTCAAACCGGCGGTTCAACATCAAAGAAGGGTAAATTCGAAAATTCATGAGGTTATCAAAAAGGAAGTTATCAAACTTCTTGATGCCGGATTGATTTACCTTATCTTTGATAGCCCATAGGTGAGTCCCGTTCAATGTGTGCCTAAAAAGGGCGGTATGACCGTAGTTGAAAACGAAGATAATAAGTTAATACCCACTAGGTTAGTTACGGGATGGAGCATTTGTATTGATTACCGAAAGCTTAATGATGTCACTCGTAAAGACCATTTCCCGTTGCCTTTTATGGACCAAATGCTAGAACGTTTAGCAGGGAACGAATACTATTGCTTTTTAGATGGATTTTCTAGATATTTTCAAATTCCAATTGACCCGCAAGATCAAGAGAAGACCACCTTCACTTGCCCTTATGGGACGTTTGCCTACCGACGTATGCCTTTTGGTTTATGTAATGCTCCGGGTACGTTCAAAAGGTGCATGATGGCCATTTTCCACGACATGATCGAGGAAACAATGGAGGTCTTCATGGATAATTTCTCGGTCTTTGGGGATTCTTTCTCGTCATGCCTCTCCTATTTAGACAAAATGCTAAAACGGTGCGAAGAAACTAATTTAGTTCTAAATTGGGAGAAATGCCATTTTATGGTAAAAGAAGGCATTGTTCTAGGACATAAGATTTCAAAGTCCGGGATTGAGGTTGACAAAGCTAAAGTTGATGTTATAGCTAAACTCCCTCATCCGACTTCCGTCAAAGGCGTTCAAAGTTTTTTAGGTCACGCCGGGTTTTATTGTCGATTTATTCAAGACTTTTCTAAAATCGCCCGGCCGATGACCCATCTTCTTGAAAAAGAAACCCCGTTTGTTTTCTCAAAAGAATGTATTAAAGCGTTTAATATACTTGAATAGAAGTTAACCAAAGCCCCGATTTTAGTTGCCCCCGATTGGGACCTACCATTTGAAATTATGTGCGACGCTAGTGATTACGCGGTAGGTGCAGTCTTGGGGCAATGAAAGACCAAACATTTTCAGCCTATACATTATGCAAGTAAGACCATGACGAATGCTCAAGCACATTACACGACTACGGAAAAAGAATTATTAGCCGTGGTGTATGCTTTTGAAAAATTTTGGCCTTATTTAGTCTTATCGAAGATCATAGTGTATACGGACCATTCGGATCTTAAGTATCTTCTTGCTAAGCAAGATGCTAAGCCGAGATTGCTCTAGTAGATTCTCCTACTCCAAGAATTTGATGCATAATTCGTGATAAAAAAAGGAGCGGAGAATCTCGCGGCCGACCACTTATCAAGACTAGAAAATCCCCATCAAAGTGATCTTGAGAAAAAGGAAATTACGGAAACATTTCCTCTTGAGACACTTGGGATGGTTACCTTTCGTGGTGATTCGAGTACCCCATGGTTTGCCGACATTGCAAATTACCATGCGGGGAATTTTATTGTGAAAGGGATGTCGTCCCAACAAAAGAAAAAGTTCTTTAAGGATGTTTTGCATTATTTTTAGGACGACCCCTACTTGTTTAGGATTGGCGCGGATCAAGTGATTAGATGATGTGTTTAAGGCCAAGAAGCCATTGATATCATCACGGCTTGCCATAATGGACCCACCGGGGGACATCATGGTGCGGATTTCAAACTAATTATGGTCTAATCCGGGTTTACTTTATATGAATAAGACATTAATTTACTTGTCACAAATAATAAGAATAAAATCTTTAGAGGACTTAGGAATAAGGGAGCGGAAAGTAGCTATGCATCCACAATTAGCATTTATGAGTAGTGTTAGCATCTTAACTTATATTTAACAATGATTTTGTTTTTAAGCATGCGGACGAAAAATCAAGGACGATGAATTTATCCTTTTATTGTTTCTTGTTCCGTTAAGTTATGATATGTATGAATGATAATAATAAATGCATAAAAATGGTTAAACGGGGGACTTTTTAAAACTAGTGATTTCTTAATCCACTTAGATGAACACTTAGCTACTTTTCAAGGTAATTAGTCTAGGGGGTTGAAATTTTTGATTTTCTAAGTTTGTATTTCATATCATTGTGTGAGGAGACGCAATAGCTTAGTATGGGATTTTGGTATGTCTTAAAATACCATACCGTCGCTTTACCTCTCTCCTAAAACGGAGCTTTAAAAGAGACCAATAATGCGTCACCAATACAATTACATAAAAATGCATTGTATTCGTTTGTATTGTGAATTGTGTCTTGCAGGTAACGGATATTGCACAAAAGGACAAAAACGAAGCAAAACAGACAAAACCAGGCACGGGAATGAAAAGAGTACAAGAAATCAAAGTTGAAGGCGAATTTATTTTGAGTCTTAACCAAATCCAATCCATTTAAAACCCTTTAACCTAAAGAACCTAAATAACAATTACACGTTAGATCTTATAGTTATCCTACCAAGTTAGTCCTTTTTAGATTGCTCACATTATTCTTAATCCTATCCTGTTAACCATTAAACCTATAACGCCTTAACCAACCAACATAATTAAAACAAAACATAGTCAAGGCCCAACACCCCACTCCCTGGTACACATAAAAACACGCCTCCAACTCACACTCTCGCGGCTATCTCTTCACCTTCATCTCCAAAATTTACCTGGCATTAATTACCCTACTTAAATGAAAATTAACCTTAGTAGAAGCTTTAACGACGTACGCAATGACATTTTGGGACTGACAGCTTGCAATCGTGCAATCATTAAGAGAAGAGACGTTGCATCAAATAAGGGTCAGATTATATTGCAAGATAGAACAATCAAGATGTTGAAGGGCCAGTTAGGTTGATAGAGTGAGATCGTGTAGGGTTTTGGTTCTTCCACCATCACTATCTAAAGGGGACCCCCTCACCCTTCAACCCACAACACGCCAAAGATAGTCTCGGTAAAATTTGGAAGCATATTGTCTGTTTACATCCTATATACTTTGTTTATTTTAAATTTAATTCATCCTTTTAAGTCTTGTTAAACTTTATGAATTATAAAATTTGAGTTTTCATTTAGAATTCTAGTTTGATTTATAGTTTTTTAATCCTATAGCTTAAATTTGTTAAAACATGTTTGAAATTGGTATAATAAGCTCCTAAATAGCTAAAACTATCACTAAGATATATAAGTTCAAATAGCTTACTTCAAGCTTATTTGAGCCTTGTTCCATTGTTGAAAGATTTGTTATGTTTTGAGCTATCTCGGCGCTCGTCGTCTGCAATTTTGGATGGGCTTATGGGTTTTACGTTATCTTCTGATAAGTAGGCTAGTAGAATAAGCTTAAAGAGTATTCAGTCTCTGTTTAACTGGGACAAAAAGATACTCTGTCCTATTCCTTCTTTTGCTTTGTTGACTATTTAGCTTAATTGAGTGCTTATTGTTTTGCTTATTTCGGTTGCTTAATATTGTTGGTTATTGCTTATTGATCTTTATTTGTTTTATTTCTATATGTGTTTCAGCATATTTCAACCTTTGGTAGTATAAAAATAAGAATCCAAAATTTAAGGGGGTGTTTGGCACAAGCAGTACTAACATGAGTTAGTACTGCCTAAGCCACTTTGGCCTCTTATATCAGTTTTAACAAAGATTCGAATAGTCTATTAGTCAGTTCGTTTCATGTGTTTAGGTTTAAATCTAAATTTTAAGTATTATTCTATCAAAGGTTTGAATAGTGGTATTTTTAGTCTCTATAATTTTGCTTATTAGAAATTGATCTTAATTAAGTGCTATCCTGTGTTTGATTTCATGCTTTTTTTCTCCTTTTCGTTCTAGTTACTATCACTGAAGCTTCGTGAACTTGCTCTAGTCATAGTGTGATAGACAATTTGGTTTAGAATCAAATCTAGTCTAAATTTCAAGTTTCATTTTCAAAAGTTTGAAGTCCAATTTTCATCAGCTAATTTAGGTTAGAGTTAGGAAGTTTTAGGATCTGAAAATTCAAGCATAAGCTCATTAGGTAACATACTTAATCTGTTTTAGCTTTTTGAGGAATTTAAGCAGCTTATTCTAACTTAATTTGAGGGCTTAAAGTAGCAAATTTTCCAAAATAAAAGTCAGTATATACTGATTATTAATCAATGTACACTAACACTTTTTCAGTGCTTATTCCAGCTTATTTTCATCGCTTAATGATTTATTTATAGATTAAGTATGCTCCCTAGTTATCAATAATGATCTGTATGGAGGTTTTACCTTTTCAGCTCGCCCCCACGCGTCGCGGCTGGCACGCTAATTTTTAGCTCAAAATAAGGTTAGTTTGTCTTTAAAACTGCTTGTTAAATCAGATTTTCTTTTAAAGCTTTTAAGAGCTTTTAAGCTAATTTTGTTAGGTAAACTCTAGTCACATTTGCTTATTAGGTCTAGCTTGAAGTTTGTTTCAGCTTAATTACTTTTCTTATTTGCTTATTAAGTCAAAAATCCAAACTGTAGGCAAATGGTTCATTAATCTTTCTTTTTAAAACTGTCAGTTTTGTTTTAAGCTTTTCCTAGATTATTTGTGATTTATTGCTCTCGTGGGCGCGCTTATAAAAGTTTGCTTATTCTAGCTGTTCTTTAAAAGTTTCAAAAAGAAAAACAAAAAAATGTTTTGTCAAAAAGGGTGGCCACAGGGTTCGAACCTGTGACCTCCCCCTTAGCACACATACGCCTCAACACCACACACACTTAACCAACTCGCCCTTGGGTCTTTTCCATTATGCATTCATTTCATTAATTTCTTATAGTCTTTTTCTAGTTTAGCTTCTACGTGCTTAATTGCTTATTTTCTGCTTATCCTTTAAGCCGCTTTTCTAGTTTACATTTTTAATAGATTCTAAACAGTCTTAAGTACTTTTCATAATTTTTCTAGAAGTTTTAGAAATAGTTTAGTATTTTTAATTAATTTTCTAGATTAAATTTGTTTTTAATTAATAATAAATAAAATAAAAACCAAAAAAATATAATTTCTTTTTTGAAAATTACTTATTGTATTTAGATCTAAAAAAGTCGCTAATTTTGCATTTTAGGGTTTTAATTTGTATAGTCGTTAAACTTGTCGCGTTTTTATAATTCCCGTTTACATTTACGTGCTTAATTTCTTGAATTCTTTAATTGTCGTAATTGTTTACTTGCTTTTACATGTTTTTATGCGTTTTCATTGTGTGTGGTGTATGTAGAAACCAATCCAATCCGCCAAGCGGGCTCTTCCACATTCGCTCTCTCTCGCATACACGATACAGCTTACACTTAACCTCGATTTCTAATTGCACCTCGTCGGGATAGACTCGGGAAGGTTATGAATATTTACTGTGATAAAGATAATCTTCTAGAATCCTTCACGGAATTACTTATCTTTTACTATTATTGATATTCGGGTATTAAAAGTGTGTGTATATTTAAAAGTATATATAGGCTAAGTAACTAGTAATCAATATCTACAATTCAGTGGACGCGTGTAAAAATGCTAAGGAAATGTGGGAACAAATTAAAAGATTAATGTTTAGTTCTAATGTTACGAATCACGTAAGACACTCATGACTTATGGATGACTTGGAGAAATTTACAACAAAGGAAGGAGAATCGCTAGAATCTGTGTATGAGAGATTGACAACTCTTGTGAATATTATGGACTGTAACAATGTTCATCCTATTCTAGTATCAATCAACACCAAGTTTCTCAATTGCTTGCAACTGAGTGGAGCAGATATGTTACCATGGTTTGTCACAACCAAATAGGAGATATCAGTTGTATGATTCCCTAGTACAATTTGAACCACATGTTCAAACATCCAAAGCAAAGAGAGTTGCTAGGAATCATGATCCATTAGCCCTAATCGCTCATTCAAATGCTTCTTCATCACAGTCTCATGCAAATCCTTCTTCTTCACACTCACCACAACCATACTATGTCACACATCCTTCATCAGTTGTTGATTATGAAGAAGATTATCAAAGAGAGTTACAAGGGGATTCTCAAGAAGACAAGGTTACAACCGCAATGATGTTATTAGCTCGAGCATTCCACCAGAAGTTCTCAACTCCTACAATAATCATCTCGTAACTTCGCAAACACAAGAAATTAAGCTGTGATTCAGGATGGTAGAGTTGACATACAAACTAAGAATGCAGGATATGGTGGAAATGGTAACAGGAATGCAGGGAGACAAAACAGGAATCAAGCATTTAATGCAGGAAATGGGAATGATGAAATCAATCAGATGGTGAGGATAGCCATATTCCACGAATGAGTCAAATTCACGACGGCAAGTATTTCCAAAATGTTTAGTAAAATTTGATAATGTAAGAGGTTACTATGCTCGTAATTGTCAGAAACCAAGAGTTCGTGATGCAAAGTATTTTCAAGAACAAATGTTGCTAGCTATGAAAGATGAAGCCGGAAGCAACCTCAAAGACGAAGAAAATGATTTCATGCTCGATAAATCTTATGAAGATGAAACATTAGAAGAGCTAAGTGTTGCAGTAATCATGATGGCTCAAATTCAACCAGCTGATGACAATGCTGACTCTGATCCATCCTATGTTGCAAAGGTTGTCAGTGAGGTAAATGCTTCAAACAAGGCTCATGCACAAGTGAATCACGCGAAACGTAAAACTGTTATTCACACATCTGATGATGATCAAATCTATTCTAATATCATATTTGATGATCCTTATGTGAAAATATTAGTGGATCGGATGAACATGACTCAACTGTTCATGATCAATATCATGATGTTAAAATTCTGACAAACAATGCTCTAAAAGAAGCTAAAAATAAAAAACGATTAAATAATGAGCTTAAAAAGCATAAAATGTTGCTATAGCAGGATCTTGAGACGTGTAAGGAACAGATCAAAATATTTAAGTAAAAAACAATTCAATATTCAAAATATAAAAAAACATGTGAAGAGTTGAAACGTGAAATACGTGCTGATAAGGACACTATTGAGAGAATTTTGAAAGAAACAGATAAAATTGAAAGTGATTTTTTTTAAATTGAAAATGAAAAGATAATAATTCAACATGAAACTCAGTTAGCTAAAAAGGCTTTCAAGAACAAGACAAATCATTATCCTTGGAAGATATTATGGATTTGATGTTATGTAGATGCCGCCCCCCCCCCCCCCCCCCCCATCCAGGGGACGCCAGACGTCTAAAGAGTTAGGCTATGGTATTACGGATACATGGGATGACCTTGTAGGAGCCATCCAGGAGATTGCACCGACCACCCTAGAGGGGGTCAATCAGAGAGTTACTGAGTTGGTTACTACTGTTGACCAGGAGGATGAGATCATATATTCTCAGCTGGATGATGCACGATATGACCGAGCTCTACTTAGAGCCCGAGTCAACATGTTGTACAGGGATAGGCCATTCCATAGACGCACTGCCCTTCTGATAGAGGAGGAGGCCAGATTATCTCGTGCCGCTTGGGCACGGTCGATGGATGCTTGCGATCAGGTACATTCTGAGGGCATATCACTTCGGACTACGGTCATGGCTCAGCAGTCCGAGATCACTGAGTTGCAGGCAGCAGACCGTAGGAGACAGTCGGTGATTTCAGATCTGCTAAAAGCAGACTATCGGAGACAGAGACAGCTAGTGGAGGCACTAAAGATAGTGAAGAGCCTCAAGACTCAGAATCCACCTTTATTTATATTTTCATGATCGAGCTTCAGAGACAGCAGGGACCTGCTAAGGATCCTGCAGAGCCAGAGCTACCAGAGGAGGCCAGTAGCAGTTCTTAGACTGGGTTATGATTGTAGCTACTGTACAGTCTGTTAAGTATTATGGGTTATTCCCAGCTAGCAGACTGTATAGATCTTTTGTTTTGTCTAGCTACTCTGTTTAGATCTTTTGTTCATGTATCGGCTACTTTGTACAGCCTACTAAGTATTACGAGTATATCTCGGCTAGTATGGCTTTAGGTTATTTTGTCTTGTAACCTCAGTGTTGTGATCGTTTGTATTTAAATCAATCATGTATTATTTTCCCAAGTTATATATGGAAAGATGGATTATGTTTTAATTAAATCGGAATTTATTATGAATGAATGTCGATTGTTAAATTTCAATACTGTTGTGTATTTCACCATGTGTTGTGATCTGTAGTATTTATTTCTGTATACATCGGGTTATGGTTAAAGATTTTTGAAATCTAAGGAGTATTATGTTTCTTGTGATTTAGAAAAATGGACACCAAGCGGAAGGACCACGTGGTTAAACCCAAGTCCAAACTCCCCCACCAGTAACAGACAACTTATACCGCCACTTTCGGTACCAGCCCAATTCAGGCATGATCGGCGAGGGTGTCAATGCTGGTATTAGCAACATGTGCTCGACCGAAATGGCGACGATAGCCATACCTCGGGAACAAGGTGTGAGGGGCGAGGGGGGAGGAATGAAGCGCTGTTCGGGAGTGCAACTCAAGATTCATGAAATGTCTAACTTATTCTTCAGGGGCACAGATGAGTGGTCGCTTGAACAGTGGTTTGAGAGGATGGAAACCGTGTTTCGCATAAGTAACTGCACCGTGGAGAATCAAGTAAAGTTTGCCACTTGTACTCTTATGGGAATTGCTCTAACATGGTGGAACTCACATGCTAGGACAATGACTAATGAGGTTGCTTATGCAATGACGTGGACTGACTTGAAGAAGAAGATGACAACTAAATATTGTCCGAGAAATGAAATCAAGGATGGGGGGCAGAAATGTGGAAAATATAAAGTTACAAGGCACGATGTAGTAGCCTACACCAACGCTTCAGGAACTAGCATTGCTGGTGACAGGATGTTTCCTGCTTGAGACTGACAAATTGACGGTATGTTGGTGTGCCCGACCATGATCTACTCAAGTAGTTAGTGGCATCGTGCGAAAACCATGCAGGAGTACTATTGAGATGGCGACTGCAATTAAATGGATAGGAGGATTAAATAAACTTAGGCAGAGAGACAGACGAAAACAAGGAAGTTTGAGAATTGCTCCATCGTGAAAGAACAAAAACCAATCATACTCCAAAACAAAGGCAGGACATCAGGCAGGGACTTATGTACCGGGATCCGGTGACAAGAAATCGTTGAAGGGATAAACTTATGTCCCAAGTTGTAATTTCCAACCATTACGGTCCTTGTATACAACATGCACTAACTGCAGGAAGCTTGGCACCTGACCAAGGAGGTAGGAGCCGACCTGCTCTGCAATAACAACACAAACAAAACGCAATAAAACGAATAACACTCAACAACCGCAACAACAATAACAACAACTAACGTAACACAACACCCAAGGGCCAAGGGCAAATACCAATTGCCATTGTTTGCTTGAGTGCGGGGGCTCAGGCCATTCAAGAAGGGACTGCCCCAGTGGAAGAAACAAGAAACAGGGAAATGGAAAGCTGTAGCCAGGGATATGCAGTGGGAGGTTGCAGGCATAAACCCTGAAACAAAGTTGTTGGACGGGTCGTTTCTCCTAAAAAACCGTTTCATATGCGTGCTTCCGTTTTATTTGATATGTTTGCAGATAGTAGTTTTGTGTCTACTCAATTTAGTACTTTGATTAATACTAGCCCCCTCTAATAGATCATGGTTTATCGTTGAATTAATGATGGTAGAATAATTTAGGTAAATACGGTATTACTGGGTTGCACGTTAAATTTTCTGAACCATCCGTTTCACGTCGACCTAATGCCTGTAGAAATGGGTACTTATGACGTCATAATTGGCATGGACTGGTTGACGAAATACCAAGCCGTTATTGACTGTGCTAAGAAGATCGTTCGTATTCCCTTTGGGAGCGAAATCTTAATTTTTCATGGAGACGGAAGTAGAAATAAATGCGGGACTCGATTAAACATCATCTCGTGCACCAAGGCCCAGAAGTATCTGCTACAAGGATGTCACGTCTTTTTGGCACATATTACCATCAAGGAGACTGGAGACAAGTCAAAGAAGAAGCAACTGCAAGATGTACCGATCGTCAAAAATTTTCCTGAAGTATTTCCCGAGGACTTGCCAGGTCTTCCACATACCAGACAAGTGGAATTTCACATCGATCTAGTACCTGGTGCTGCACCTGTAGCACGGGCACCTTATCGATTGGCCCCATCAGAAATGAAAGAATTGGCGGATCAACTACAAGAGCTTTCCGACAAAGGCTTTATAAGACCCAGTTCGTCACCATGGGGAGCTCCAGTTCTATTCGTCAAGAAGAAAGATGGATCATTACGGATGTGCATAGATTATCGAGAACTAAACAAACTAACGGTGAAGAACCGTTATCCGCTACCAAGAATTGATGACTTATTCGATCAACTTCAAGGGTCGAGTGTCTACTCAAAGATCGACCTAAGGTCAGGTTATCACCAATTGAGGGTTCGAGAGGAAGACATCTCAAAGACTGCCTTCAGAACTCGATATGGACATTATGAATTCCAAGTTATGCCGTTTGGTTTGACCAACACTGCTGTGTTTATGGACCTCATGAACCGAGGTGTGCAAACCTTATCTGGACAAATTCGTAATTGTCTTTATTGACGATATTTTTGATCTATTCCAAGAAAAGCAAGAGCACCGAAGAGGCATCTGTTGATAATATTTGTGTTGTTGAAGAATGAGGTGTTTATGCAAAATTTTCCAATTGTGAATTTTGGATTCCAAAGTACAGTCCCGTCACGTGATTGATAATAAAGGCATTCATGTGGATCCAGCCAAGATCGAATCCATTAAAGATTAGGCATCTCCTAAGACACCAACGGAGATTCGTCAGTTTTTAGGTCTTGCTGGGTATTATCGACGATTCATTGAAGGGTTTTCAAAGATCGCCAAACCAATGACCAAGCTCACTCAAAAGAAGGTCAAGTTTGAGTGGGGTGACAAACAAGAGGCAGCGTTCCAGTTATTGAAGCAGAAGTTGTGTAGTGCACCAATTCTGGCTTTGCCCGAAGGAAGTGAAGATTTTATCGTATACTGCGATGCTTCGATCAAGGGTTTGGGCGCTGTGTTGATGCAAAGGGAAAAGGTTATTTCTTATGCATCACGCCAGTTAAAGATCCATGAGAAGAACTATACTACTCATGATCTGGAACTTGGAGCAGTAGTGTTCGCTCTGAAGATTTGGAGGCACTATCTGTATGGTACCAAGTGTACGGTGTTCACTGATCATAAGAGTTTACAGCATATTCTTAATCAGAAGGAATTGAACATGAGACAACGAGATTGTTTAGAGTTGCTTAGTGATTACGATTGCGATATTCGTTATCACCCAGGAAAGGAAAAGTCGTTGCTGATGCTTTGAGCAGGAAAGAACGGGAACCACCGTTAAGAGTTCGAGCTTTAGTCATGACTATTAGTATTATTTTAAATTTAAATAACTTGGTATCTTCTAAGCATCTTGAACGCTCAGTCTAAGCACGGAAACCAGAGAAACATCAGGAATGTGGATGTTGGGGTATGCTGATTGAAAATGCTAAATTTCCAAAGCAATTAGGAACGAAAATTTATGAACTGTATGGATGGAACCTATGCCCTCAATGGCAGGAGTTGGTTACCTTGTTATGAACGTTTTGCGGACTGTGATCATGCACGAGTCCCACAAGTCAAAGTATGTTTCTATCCATCCAGGTTCCGAGAAAATGTATCAAGACGTAAAGAAGCTATATTGGTGGCCCAATATGAAAGCTGATATCGCCACCTATGTTAGCAAGTGCTTGACCTGTGCTAAGGTCAAGGCCGAACATCAGAGACAATCGGGTTTGTTGGTACAACCCAAGATACCTCAATGGAAGTGGGACAATATCACGATGGATTTTGTCACAAAGCTTCCTAAGTCATCACAAGGGTATGACACCATTTGGGTAATCGTTGACCGTCTTACAAAGTCCGCAATCTTTATACCCATGAAAGAAACTGACCCTCTGGAGAAACTAGCGAGAATGTACTTAAAGGGTAGTATCAGGCATGGAATACTGGTTCGATTATTGTGATCGTGGACCTAGGTTCGCATCCAAATTTGTGGAGGTCACTTCAGAAAGCTTTAGGTACAAGTTTAGATATGAGTACGGCATATCATCCGCAAACTGACGGGCAAAGTGAGAGAACCATTCAAAACTCTCGAAGTATGCTTAGAGCTTGTAGATGATCGAATTTGAAATGGTTGGGTAAAACATTTGCCATTTATGAGTTTTCATACAATAACAGTTTCATGCTAGCATTAGGTGCCCCTTTGAGGACTTTACGGTATAAAATGTCGTTCGCCTGTTTGTTGGGTGGGTTTGAGAGTGTTCAAATCATCCGGTCAGAGATGTTCAAGAAACAACTAAGAAAAATCATTCAAGTTAAGCAAAGGATGCAAGCTGCTCGTGATAGTAAAGAGCTACGTAATTTGAAGCGTAGCGATGGTGTTTGAAGTTGCGAGTCAAGTGATGCTCAATGTTTCACCTTGGAAAGGGGTGGTACGTTTTGGAAAACGGGGGAAATTAAAATCTAGGTTTGTTGGACCTTTCAAGGTAATTGAAAAGAGTTGGAGACGTTGCTTACAGCTCTAGCTCCTGAGAAACTGAGCAGAGTTCATAATACATTTCCTGTTGTCTAACTTAAAGAAGTTTCTATTGCCGGACGAACCTTAGCCCGTCGTTGGATGGACTTCATTTTGTGACAAGCTTCAGTTTGCTCGAGGAACCTATTGAGATCACAGATCGTGAAGTCTAAAGGCGTTGAAACGAAGGGCCCGTATCCCATTAGGCAAGGTTAGATGGAACCCAAGAGAGGTCCAGAGTTTACATGGACTGCGAAGATCAATTCCTGGAAGAAATACCCACATCTTGTTCTCAAAGGACAGGGCCGTCGTCATGTGCTGCGTCTTAAGGGGCCTTTTGGAAGGGGGGGGTGAATAAGGCTCAGCTACCAGGGGAGACTATAACACTCGTGTTTTATGGTATTGTCTGGCCATTATGAAATTCTACAATTTATTTTTAGGGTTTTAGCGTTTGCTTTAAACCCGTAAAACGTTAAGTTAAATCGCGTAAACTGAAAATGATCATACAATGTAAACGGGCATTAAACAATTAAAAGTTTATATCCAACAAGTGTTATATGATTATTTAGAGGATAATTATTAACTTTGTTCATCTTATTTTTATTGGCTACGTAAAATGCTTACGTTTCGCGATAAAACGCGTTTCGGCATTCCCGGAAGCACCAAAACCTAACTACGCTTAAACAAATACCCACGATTACACCCAATACCCAAAATAATAAAATTAACATCACATATATGTTCATGTACCGAAATTTTGAGGATAGGACCAAGACTTAACAACTTGTCCAAAAAAGAAATCTAGATATTATAAAGATCTAGGGAACCATCTCTTACACCATGAACCACTTGGCAATTTAACCTTGTGCAAGGGTTAGAAAGTAACCATGGTTAGGTTAGTAAGATATTTTGACTATATATAGCATGCATGCACTCTTCCTTTCTTAAACACTTAACAAAATTTCACATTTTCTTTCTCCCTTTCTCTCCAAAACCCACGGCTCAAATAAGCCATCTACACAAATCATACAAAATTTTTATACAATCCATACAACCCTTTACACATCAATCCTAAGGCATACTAAGGTGTTTGCAAGCATTGGTTCATCATTTGCAAGGATTAAGGAAGAAAAGGGAAGATTAGGGTTTCAAACCTAATCTAGGGTTTATAAGCTTGTAAGCTTTGGTTTTGAGTCTAAACACGGGTTTAGCACTTATTTCTCATCTCATACATTATCACTAAGGTTTTCCTAATTCCTTCATACTTT